>VYZS01017294.1:5213-18199 GCA_013400695.1 Neodrepanis coruscans
CCAACACCAACACTGTGATAGTAAGGAGAGCTCACTTCTGCCTGTGGTCTTTCATGAGGCTTCATGTAAGCACATCAGCCAGTTTTGCTCTGTATCCATGGTAAGAGCATAGGAGATAGGAAGAGCAAGACATTGCAGGACTTGCTCCTTGATTCGTAAGTTTTATAGTACTAATTCTTGCATTGTAAAGAGCTTTGAGCAAGCTGGGTGTCCTTTGGGCTGTAGGATGCTCCTCGCAGAGAGGACAGAAGCTTAATAGGTGTGTAATAAGTAAAAGCTGGTGCAGAGGAAGAAATATCATAGCTAACCCATGCTGCTATGTGAGATTGCACTGTGGTTCATCTGAGCCTGGGTGGGAGCCGGGCACATAGAGTGCATCATGAAGGAATTGCTCAGCATCTTCCTCAGCCAGAAAAGAAGGTTTTCAAACAAGAAAATAGATTAAATAGATTAAATAAATCATGAAATCCAGCAGGCTTATGCATTTGCTGGAGACTGCTCCTTGCCTTTTTGCTCCAGAGGGGAAAAGGTAGGATGTGAGAGTAGGACTGGACGCATAGAAGCAGCATCCTGAAGGACTGATTATATGTACAGCTGTGGGCGTGGGTCACAATTGTGGGCCTTGCAGCAGAAAGGACTGAACTCTTCTGACATCACTTGGACACAGCATTCTTCCCTATTCATTCTTCCTTAGGTGGAAGTTCATGCTGCTTTTATATGAGCCAGCCAAAAGTGTAGCAGGTCAGGACTAGTTGTAAAAGGATGTGTTCATCCATACAAAAATGTAATGTAAAGTGAAAATAATCTTGTAACAGAAACTTATCTGAGCTTTTCAACACGGAAAATTTTACTGGGCATTGCAGTGACAGTGTGAGTTTTCCCTCCATTCCTCTTTTACCTGCTGTGTCACTTGTGATCTCTGCAGGCAAAAAACTATGTCTAGCTTGATTGTGATCCTTCTGTCATGTAAAAGATGTTATTTGGTGCTCATTATCAGTATTGTTTGCTTGGATTATATTGTCGTTTCAGGTTGAATACACAGTGTATTTAAAAGCACACAGTAATAAAAAGTAACAAATAGTGCAACTATAAATATGCTTTGGCCCACTCCGCAGCTGCTGTAAATTATTCAGCATGCACTGACACTTCCTCATAAAGTGCTGCCTTGTTGCATGACATAGTAAAATATGTTTAAGCATGTTTAGGAAGAGACATTAATAAAACTTAAGGCCATGTGACAGGACATTCAATAAAGTGGCTTAAAATAAAAAGCTTCCAACAGGGGTATTCAGCAGGGTGGGTTTTGAGGAAACTAGACCCCTTGTAGGCTTCCTCCCCACAGGTTCCTGGGGTTGCCTGCAGAGAGGGTCTTCAAATCGGGCTGCTCAGCCACAGCCACCACTCAGCCCCTTCAGGTTTGAACCACTGGTGAGAGTCGTGTGTGCCAGCTTGTACTGCAGCAGCAAAGCACTGCAAAGCACCAGGAAAGGGCATTACAGTAAAAGGTAAGTTTTGTTTCTAAAGGTGGTGCTGGAATTAGGCAGCAGGGACCTCCTCCATCTTTCTGTGTTGATCACTGCATGTGCTTTTTGAGGGCTAAAACATGGTCAGAAGTAAGGCAGGATTAAAAACAGAGCTTGTTTGAGAACCATGTTGAAGGATGACATTTGTTATTGGCAGGAGGCAGCAACATTTAATGTCATTAAATGCTACACACCAACTGTGTTGCTTCACATAGCACACCTTGGCATTGGTTACGGGGCATGAATTCAGCAGTGAGTCCTTCCCTGAGCTTCTTAACTTTTTTTCCCTTGGCCTGGTATGCTAATGAAAACCCTGGCCCAGTTCTTTCATCTTGTCCCATGTTTTCCTTTGTTGATGTGGAAAAGAAGCAAGGGAGGGGGCCTGGGCTAGAGAATCAGAGATAAAGCAAGTTTGTTTTCAGCTGAGTCAGAGGACAGTCAGACGAAGTTTTCTTTGTAACTTAACAGCTGCATTAATCACTGGGACTTCAGCTACTCCCATTGATGACCAGAAAAGGGCCTTGGTTTCTCACAATTTTGCTGATAGCAAATGAGTTCTCTGCAAAAGCACTCTTCTAGCAAGTACAATTAGAGTGCTTTAATAGGCATGCAGGATGTGGAAAGATTTTTAATTATCTTGCATTAAACACAACATAACCTCAGCAGGAACAATCTCTTTATGTATTTTTAGATTAAATGAAATTATTTTGTATAATAGTAATGTAATTGGAGCATCCCTGAGCAACTGACTAAGAGTGGCTGTTTCTTTAAAAGAAATAAGGCCTGGACTTGGCAGTCTTAGGTTAATTGTTGGACTTGATGATCTAAGAGGTCTTTTACAACCTATATGTTTCTGTCATTCTATGGTAATGCTAATACCTTATCATATTGCATATACTAGCCCGATTCTCCCTCACATCTTTGGAACTTACCCTCTCCTCCCTAGCATTGCTGACAGTTCCCACCTAAAAAAGCCTGGAGGCTTTCCTTTCTGCCTGCCCTGCATTTGCTGGAGCCAACATAATATCTACAATGTAATATCTACAATATTTACGGCACACAGACTTCAGTTTCTATTTATCTGATTGCCTAGAGCACATACACTTATAAAAGTTACATCTTCTCAATGTTCATGAGTCCTAAAGATGAATGCATCCCACCCACTACTAGCACCACATTGTCTTGCAGTGCAGGCACTGCTCCTATCCAGCTCCATTTCTGCAGGGTCTCTTTTATACCACCACAGGGTGTTGGGGTTTTTTTTCCTCCCCATCTCTCTCTACTTTCTGTTGTTGGCGGTGTGATTGCCAGCCCGGGCAATCATTTTCAGTCTGGAAGGCAAATGAACTCTGGCGAGGAGCTGGAGGGTGTGCAAATAGAAAGCGGCATGCGTTTCTGGCTCTCTGGTACAGTGCCATGACAGGGTGGGCCTGTAGCTGCCAAGGGAAGGGGGCATTTCCTCCAGTTTGGAAAGCTGACTGGACTCATGCTGCAAAGCCCTACCTCTCCACTGGTTGGCCATATGGGTTTATTTTCAACCTTTGTTGTGGTCCCTCTATAATCGCAGCTTGCTAGACCTGTAAAAATAGTACCTCGTGCTCCCTGCAGAGCTAACTGCTAATTACTTGCAGCTATTGGTGGCAGAACCACCACAGGCAGCCATCCAGGTGGCATGTTCCTACCTGCAACTCAGTATGAATGATGGTTTATTGATAGTGAGGGGATGGGAGGGTGGAAGCTGCCAGCCTCCCACACCCATTGCTCTACACTAGAACAGCTTCATGGGAGCTGGGAGCTGTGTCAGTGATGTGAGAGGAAAATTCTCCCCTCCTAGCCCAGGACAAGGGCATGCCCTCAGAAAAGCTCAGACACTGTGGCTTTGGAAAGTCATTTAGAAATAGCTTGTCTTGGGGGCGTTTGGCTTGCATGTTGATGAGGCTTTTTTGTTTTGAGACCAAAAACTGGTGGCTGGTCAGAGGGAAAGTCCTTCCTAACTAAATGTGTGATGGAAATATCTGTGGACAGCCTGTGCTTTAAGGCAAAGGCTTGGAATACATGAAGACTTGTACTGTTTTTCTATTCTTTGCAAGTTTACTCTGTAAGTCCTCAAACTTCACCTACTAGAGGCTCTGGAAAATTCCCTCCAAAAGAGGGATTTCTAGGCCGTTGCCTCTTTCAGATAATTTCTCCTTAGTATAGAGGTGAAAAGGAAAATAAATAATTATCTTCTCTTGAAAAACAAATAATTCTTAGCACTGTTACAATCATATTCCTCAGGGCATTATCCAAACTTTTTCAGAAGACCACTGCTGGAAGGAGAGTGCTGGAGCTAGATGAGCAGCAAGTCTGGACAAAATGTGGAGCCTCTGTGCTCCTTTCCACATTGAACTGGCTCACCTCAGCTTTCTACTTTCCACACTGATGTACCTTTCAGTCTTGTTATTTCACATGGGGTTGATGTTAAACAGAGTTGCTCCCAGAAGTGAGGTGGGCTGAAGCCAGCATAGCCAGGATATACAAACATAAAGGATACAAACCCACACAATATTCGCAAACAGCAATTCCTGATATAGTGGGTCACTACAATGCAGCAAATCCATCCCTCATGCACAGCCACTGATATCAACAGATTTAAATGCAAGATGTGTTTGACTCAGTGGGTGGAATTAATTTATTTAATTAATTTTTCCAGTCTGGTCTTTTTCAAATTAGCATCCAGGATCACAAGTTTCAGACAGAGAGACCACTATCCTCCTCTGACCTCCCAAGCAAGACATAGGAGCCTGGGGAGCAGGACAGGGACCTCTCCCAGTTGATGTGAGAGTGAGCAGAGGGCCAGATCCTTACCTTCTTTTCATTCCTTTTAATTAGCTAGAACTCAAACAAGCTTATTGAGGACTGGGGTCATTTTCATTTCATAAGTTGGAGAGTGGAGGCCTGCCTGTACTTCCCAGTTCTTTAGGAGGTGTGAAGACAACAGGTACAACACAAAGGACTACAAATGGATCATGCTGTAAAAAGAAGGTAAGTTGTCTTAATCAGACTGCAGCTTAGAAACGTAGCAACCTTATAATCCAAAAAGGGGTTCCTGAGCTGAATTCTTCTATGTAAGCAATAAACCTATTTAATCAAATATTTTTCCAGACTACGTTTGTGCAAACTGAGCTTATGTACCGGTCACTAAAATTAGTCTCCATTTTTTTGCATCTCAGGAGACCTTGGTTATACTCTGCCTAAGTGGAAGCACTAAAAGTTATGCCTGCAATGTGGACATACACTTAGATTTGTTAGTCTAAGCCAAGACTTAGATATAAGAATACCTAGATGGTGCCAGACAGTACCTAATCTTCTGCTAGAAGTCCTCCAAGGTACCATAAGCATGGAGTGCTAATTCACAGGCTATGAAAGATGAAATTAATATCCTTTTCTTGTATTAATTAGAGGAGACCAGGTCATGCAGTTAATTCTCCACACTACCCTTGGCCCACAAGAGGCTGACTGTGCATTAGCAATGAGGTACTTCCAACTCATTTTGTAGCTCAGGAGAGACAGCATTTTGCTTCCCACTGATGGGATGGTGAACACAATGGAAAATCCTGCTTGTTTCAGTCAGAGGTCCTGGAGGCAAAGGGATCGTGCTGCAGTAGGACCACTGTGAGGATTTCTTGGTTTGGGCTATGACCCATCCTACCCCTCCTCTTTTCAGGCGGTAAGTTTGGCAAGAACCAGTTTTTTCCAGTGTGCCAGGCATTCCTCAGGATATTCCGGCTGGCAGGGTTGTGAGGGGAGGGGAAAGGCACAGCAGCTCTCTGTTGAGGCAGCACCTCTTGAATGAAGCATGCCTGAAAAATTCTTGACTACAGATCTATTAGTTGCAGCAAGATAAAAGGCATATTTTATGAAAGTAATACATTCCAGTGTTGCATGTGCAAGTCAGGAGATGAACAGCATGCATATGAGCACATGATCTCCTTGTTTGAGTCCATGATTTTACATCTATAGGATCAAATATTTGTTATTTACAAAGTGCTTAATAACAGATCTTGAGACCATCCTACCTGGCTGCAAGCCATGTAGTGGGGTGTAATATACTTGGTTATTTTGCCGTGGTTTTCTCTTTCGTTGAAAGACTTTTTTTTGAGTATGCTGTTTTCCAAGGTGAGACATTAACATGCAGGAGTAGAACTGTGGTAGCTGGGATGATTTAAGGATAAAAGAGAAACAAGGTTTCTTAAAAGACTAAAAATCTGTTGTCAGATGAATAATGTGTCTGGAAAGGTAGATAAGACTTCCACCTCAGTATCCCTTTATAATATCTTTTTGTTTCCCAACCTACACTTTCCCAGATGGTCCTATACAAGGTACCAGCTCTCCCACAGGAGGGCAGGACTAAAGTGCTCTCACACTGCTTGCTAATTCAATGGTGGAGGAAGTTGAATTGTCAGCTTTATAGACATGATCCAAAATGATACTTTGAAGATGATCTTTCCCCCTAAGCTCTTAACCACCCTTGTCATACAGTCATCTGAAGTAAAATTGGGATTGCCTATCTTTCCAAAAGTTATGCTTTAACTCAGCCACAAAATACAGGTTTGATTCAAGATTAGATTTACAAGGTGAGATTATATAGTTTGTCTTGTGCCAAGGACCAGTTATATTATCAAACCAGTTCCTTCTGGCTTTAAAATGTTCACCTCTGCAAAAAACAGCCAGTTGTCGGCTATGGCTGTATGCAGTATAAGGCACTACCTAGAAAATGGTCTCTCTTACATCTCTGTCAGACTCTTTTGTGCTGGCATATCCACCTGTTTTTTATGTTTGCTGTTTTTCTGCAAGGGCGTGGTTTGCTCGTCTCCTGACGATGTCTGAGGGCTTTCACAGGTGAGAGGAAGGTGTGGAAAAAATAACCTTTACCTGAAGCAAACTGGGATTCCTACAGTTGCAGGGCTGGCAGTCCACAACTGGTTGGATCTCTCTACTCTCTTGCGGTGGAGGCACGAGCTGCATGTTTGCAGGCTGTGGAATCCTGGTTCTCTGTAAACTTGCTAGGTTTCCTGCAGCAATCAAATTCACTTTCAGCTCTGTGCCTACCCATGCCTCCTCCATTGCTTCTGAATCTCCAAGTCGCATTCCAAGGTTTTGCAGCTAAGGTTCACACTGTAACACAGTTCTACTGAAGTAAATCCTTAATATAGGGTCAAGCTGCCCTCTGTTAAAAACATATTACATTCATAGAAAACATGTACATTGCATGCAGAAATATGTTGTGTCGCTCCTTTCTGCAAGAAGTGAACAGCTCTCTTGCAGGAAGAAAGACAATGTCAAAAGATCCGGGGATGTATGATCTGTAATTCAAAGGGAAATTTTTACTCAAATCCTTTAAAAAATGGCAAAATGTATTCTTTTAAGAGAAATCATCCTTATGAAAATACAATTTTTATTTTTCCTACAAATTTTAAATAAGTCCTTACTCCACATCATGGATTATCCTAAGTGCATCTATTGTTGAAGTCAACCTTCCCTCCTACCACACTGCCCCCTCACATTCCCTTACACTCTCCAGGTTTTCCTGTCTCTCTGCACTGAGTTTGGAGCCTCTTGCTTTAACAAGTGATGCCCTTCCTGACCCCGTGTCTCTGTATCTGCTCACACATTCCTTCCTTATCTTGCTCTCACGCTGCTCCAGATTCCCTCCAGACCATAGACCATACCAGACCAACCACGTTTACAGAGCCCAACTTGGTGCCTTCTAACAAAACTGGCTTTCATCCTGACACTGGGTCATATGACCTTCCTCTCTTTTTTCCAAACCCTTCTGTGTATGCATAAACCCTTTAAACAGCGGCATCTGAAATGTTTCTCCATCCATCTCTATATTTGTAAGTCTGCTTATATGTTCAATGTTTATATTACGTAGCCGTTAATGCTATTCTGAATCTCTTTTAGCTGTATTTTGCCTAGACTGTGGTGACTTTTGTGCAAAGGGTCTGCTGTGCATATTTATAAATCATTAAATATGCTGTTGATGCTCAATAAATAAGAACATTATTCAACTTTGAAAGTATTTTGAAATTAATTTTATGTGTGGAAGCTTAAGAAAAGTCTGTGGGGAGAATTTAGTCAATAAAGTCAATGGGAATTCTGCCACAGGGTGTTTTTGAGTACAGTCTTACAGTTATTGTTGTCCTGTTGCAGGTTTAGGTCATTAGTTTGCTTAGTCTTTATTTTTATATAGGCAAATACTGTCTATATAAAGCTCCCTTGCTTTCTTAAGTGTTGCAGATCAAATGTCTTCTGGGTTTGTAAATATGACTGCATTTTGCTTGTTAAAATAATGTGACCTCACTGAAGCTTAATTTTTTTCCCAAATGGATCACATGAGGCAACACTTCGTCTTTTAGGGTGATATTCAGCTCCAGGGACAGAAGACTCTGAAATATGCTGAATGTGTGCTGCTATAATGCCTATGCCTAAATATGTGGCGCTGTTGCAAATTTTAGCTCTGTAGAAACCCTATTGTTTATCAGTGTGAGAGGCTCCACCCCAAACAGTAATTAGAGTGAAGCTCATGTCATAAATCCACTGGCATTCCAAGTGAAGCTGTTGTTCTCTGGAAACAGAGGTTATCTTCTCCTTTTGCTGCTGGTCCTTTGAACTTCCTGTGGTCAGGGAATCCTTCTGGTTTCAGCTAGAATAACAATTATGAAACTATCCTTGCTCTCCTGGCTGGAGTTCATGTCTAATTAACTTTAACAGGAGTCATGATTTTAAGAGTGATTTCTCAAAAGCGTTATAACTCAAGACAATTAAGGCTTGAGAGAGAGCGCGCGAGACAGGGAGGGGAGGAAAACACAGGCACTCCTTGGGGCAGGGCACTTCATGCGTATTAAACAGATGTGACTCATTCCTGCCTCTAGTCCCAGCAGAAGTAATACCTTTTGAATAAGGTTCTGCGTGCTAGATAAAAACTTGTTTGCTGGTGCAAAAACTGTATCACGCATGTTAGAACAAGCACCCTGATGGGCTATTCCCATCAAAACTAAGGGCACACAGCAGTGGATTTTTCAGTATGTTGGTGTAAGTACATACCTTGTATGAAAACCCTGTAGTACAGGGTTTTCAGCTATGGAAACTTGTCAAGGTCTGCAGAAAAAGGGGATAAAGGGGAAGAAAATACAGACCAACAAATGAATGAATGAATGAATTAGGTTGCCCTTCTGTAGCAGGATGTTTTTATTTTTATCATTCATGAAATATGTATAGTGTATATATGTGTGTGTGTATATATAGAAAAAAATATGTATAGTGCATATATGTATATATGTACATGTGGAGTATATATAGTGTATATAGAATACACTTATCAACCAGTTTGATAGGCAAAACCTGATCTTCTTGCGGATGTGTAAAACTAGAAAGGAGATTATAACAATGTAGAACATGAAAATGCTGAGGACCTCTAAATCTGACTGTGTGTTTATTTAAAGGTAGCTCTGCATGCAGTACTTATATATGACAGGTATTATCTTAAGCTGGGGCATCCCACAGACCTCTCACAGACATGATGCCAAGGAAGACATCTCTATATACGAAAGATTCAGCCTTCTGTGAACGTACAGATAAACAGAGATCAGGTTTTATGACAAAAATCTGAAATGTTTGTTGTTTGAAATGGTTGTAGGGAAATCTTATGCTGCTACTACAGGGGTGATCCCTTTCTTTACTAGTGGTATGAGGATTCCAGAGGAAACAGGGTTTTTTTACCACAAAATTGGCTCAGAGCAAGGCTAATCAAAGCAGCAGTTGAAACAGAGCAAGCCAGCATACCCAAAATCATAATTGGTATTCCTGAGACTGAACTGTTGCTAAAACAGTACTGGAATATTTCTGTTCAGGACTGTATCTGCAGAGTGGATGCAAGATCCTTATGGTGGTTGAGAAGGTGGTGATGAGGAGAACAGCTGATGTCATGCATCGCTGCACTGATTATCATCTGCCACACAGAGCATGTCCACACCACAGCTGAAGGTGCAGCATGGGTGGACTCCACTGGGCTTTGGTTAGTGGCACCAGCTCAGGTGATCATGGCAGTATCATGACAGCAATGTAATATCAGCATGTAGCTGCTCCCTGCTTGCAGTGCTCCTCTAGAGAGGAAAGAGGAATGTATTCTCCCTTAAAAATACTGAATAGTGACAGTACAACTGCAGGTTTCTTCCATCAACTCTTTGTGGTAACATTTTCCTCCTCCCTTCCTGTGAAATCTTTGATTTTAGCCATTCAGTGGTGCACCTCCTTCAGCTGTTCCCACAGCTTTCCCAGGAGCAGCCTTCCAATAGCCCTGCAGAAAACTGCTCGTCTGCTCCAGATGAAGCAACACAGCAAAATGAATATCTTAGTATGACAAGAGACTACAAGTGAGCCTACACAATCCGTGGTCTGCTTGGGAAGTAAACCCTGACCGCCTCGGGAAGAAAGGTCTAACCTACCAAGCAGTGGAGAAGCATCTTGTGTCCTCAGAGCTGGGACTTGGGAATTTTGTGCCCTCTGGGAGGGAGTGAGTGAGTTGATTTTCTCAGTGTAGGAGCCTGGGGGCAAGCCAGCATGTAAGTGGTATGGACAATCAGGGGCCCAGGAGTGAAACGGAGCAAACCGCAATGATAGTGTAGATGTGTCCTAAGGATGGTGCTTGATGGTTTTGCTGCATATTGTTGTAAGCAATGAACATTAATCTTAAACAGTAAATCAGCTTGTTTGCTGTTTAGTCATAAGGATTTTGCATTGTTTTCTGCTTGTTACATTTCTAATGTTAGCATAGCCATTATGTTATCTCATTAGTCTGGCTCATTCGGCATCTCTCAGGGATGCCAAATAGGGGGGAGTTTTTTGAAAAGTATTTCATCATTATTGTTACTGGGAAAATTATGAGCAGCTCTAGTGTTTTAGCATGCTTGAATGTGAATATCACTGCACTTGGACACATCTGTACCCCTTATTCTTCTATTATAAAAACAATGCTGACAGCTCCACCTTCTCTTAATAGCTGTCATCCAGCAGCAAGAATTAAATTTTAAAAAGCTCATAGGGAAAATCTTGTCTTCATCTATCCAAAAGACAGAATAATCAGGGTCTCTACTAAGTCTCCCAGATTTTGTGTGTAATTCTACTGAATATCGAAGAAAGTGATTTATACCCTCTGGAATAAAGACATTCCAGGGCAGCTTTGGTGTGTTCATGCTACTGTCAAACCTTTCTGAGGGATTGTGGTGAATGAGAAAGCTTTGTTACATGAATGAGAAGTAGGTGATTTGGAATTGTCAATGTGGATTTACCAAAGTTAGATCATCAGATGGCATAGGCTTTGCAGAACGTCTAGAGGTCTCTTGTCCCACTCCTGCCCAGAGTAGGTCCAGGTAGAGCAGGCTGCTCAGGGCCTTGCCCAGTTGGGGTTTGAGTATCTCCAAGGTGGAGAATCCACAGCCCTTCTGGGCACCTGCTCCAGTGTTTACCCTCATGGTAAACTCATTTTCCCTTAAATTGTCTGGGAATTTCCCCTCCTTGACCAAACTGATTGCTTTGTGTGATAAGGGAAGAAGAGTGGTTGTTATCTGCCTTACCTGCTTTGATTTTAACTTAATGTTAAGCATGATCTTCTACAGCACCTTTGTATCTAAGCAGAAACATTCTGGTCTGGACAGATGCATAAGTAAATGGATGAAAAATTGCCTTGTTTTTTGAGCTTAAAAGGTTCATATTCTACCTGGAGGCCTTTACAAGCAGAGTTCTTGAGGAATCTATTCTGACAATTTAATATCTTTGTCAGTGATGTGAAAGTGGAGGCAGTACGCACCCTCACCAAGCCTGTGGCTGACACCAAAACTGAGAATTAAAAAAGACACACACCAGGGCAGAAGTGTCACTCATAGACACCTGAGCAGCTGGAGGAAGGGATCAACATGAACCTTATGAAATTTGACAAGGACAAATGCAAGGTTCTGGAACTGGGGTGATGTAGCTCCTTGGAACAGTACAGGCTGCCGCTGAGCTCTGTGGGAGAGGATGTAGGGGTGCTGCTGTGCAGGCTGAATGTGAGCGAGCAGTGTGCTCTGGCAGCAAGGAACACCCAAGAGCAGGATGCAGTCACTGGATGAAGGGCAGTGAGTATCTGCCTCTGTGCAGGACTCATTAGATCCATATAGAATACTGCATCCAAATTTCACCACTGCTTAATGAACTTGTTTCTAAGGCACCAAGACGGTTGAGGTTTGGAAACCAGCCCAATGAGGAGACACTGAAGGTTCACATTTTGTCCAGCCCAGGGATGAGATATCTTCAGGGGAACCTAAAAGCAGCCTGTCAGTATCTATGAAACACCAAAGCTCTTCGTGGTGGTGCCTAGTGAGAGTACAACAGACAGTGGGCATAAATTGAAATAAGAGAAGATCCAGCCAGACATGAAGATGAACTTTTCCCCATAAGTACAATAAGCAGTGAAACAGGCAGTGAGATTGTGTAGGCACCATCCCAGGAGGTTTTCAAGACCTTAGTGGACTAAGCCCTGAGTAACTTTGTTCTCAAAGCTAATGGGCTTTGAACAAGATGTTGAACTACAGACCTCTTGACATCTCTTCCAATCCAAATCCTGTAATTTCCTGTTAAAGCTGGCAAGATAAACTTTATTACTTAGGTTGTTCAGTAACTAGAAGCCCTGGTGCTGTCCTAGGGATATCAGGAACTTCACAGTACTAGTTAGTTCTTATGCACAAAAGTCCAGAAAAACTTATGGCTTGATGAGATGAGGCAGGCAAAACTTCACAGCAAAATATGTCTGATATACACAAGACTCCCTTCCTCCCGCCCAGTGCTGCTCCACAGGAGCAATCCCTGACTACAGTGTCTTAGGTCACTTCCCGTGTGCCCTTTGACCAGTTCAGAGGCAGGTGGAGCAAGACCTGAGTGCTTCTGCCTCTTCCAGAAGAGCCCAGATTATGGTTCCTGTGGTGGTTTTACCACAAATTCAGCGATTTTGGAGCAGAGACTCTGAGAGAAGTCACAAACACACCCCCAAAATGAAGAAAACACACAAAAAAATCACAGTTTATTTTGCGCAAACACCAAAACCCGACAAATAAAGTGCAAAACAGACAAACAAATTAAATTTTTCCAGGGCCCGCGTTTGAGGTGAGAACGCTCTGGAGATAGTGCTTGTCTCTCTCTCCCTCTGAGCCTGGCTGAGAGACTCTGGGGTAGTTAGAAGGGAGCACGTGTTCTCAAGATCCCCTTAGCCGTGAACCTCTGCCCGGTTTCGACTGAGGAAAACAACTCAAGAAGATTACAAAAACCGCGCACCCCCTTCCCTCCCTCCCTTTTAGCCCGAGGAGAGATTTAGTGCTGAAAGAGGGGAAAATGGGGTCTTTGGCCCCTGGGGAATAGCTGCAAGGTAGCCCCCAGGTCACCTGCCTC
>VYZS01017294.1:18346-36276 GCA_013400695.1 Neodrepanis coruscans
GCGCCAGCCGACCCAGCTCGGACCACCGCCGCCACCGCCCCACAGGGCTGCGCCGCCCAGCTGCCGCTCCGCAATGGCCCCATGGTCGGCCCGCATGCCCGGCAGCATGGCAGCGTCCAGCCAGGACCGTGCTCCAGCGCCGCTCCCGCCGAGCCTTGGCTTGGAGCGGGGCCATGGCCAACCCCAGCCCGGGATTGGGATCGTGCCTCCCGCAGTGATTCTGGACGGCGCGAGCACCACCCGTACTGGCAAGCTCGCGCCACGCTGGCCAGCAAAGCCGGGGCCGCACAGCGCCGAGACTCTGCATCGGACCGGAGCCGCACCTCCCAGCAGCAGCGCCCGCCGTCCGCGCCGCCGGAGGGGGCGGGGAAGGGCAACCGAAAAAACCATGCGGGCATGGGGGCGGGCAGCCCCGGAGCAGAAAGCAGTCGCCAGGGCCGCCAGCACAAGGCAAAGTCGCCGTACCATGGCTTGATCGTTTTAACTTTCATTTTTTAGCCCCACGACAGTTCCTCTTGTTCTTGTCTGCATCAACAAAGTGCATTAGCTATAAAAGCACAAGAAAGCCTAGTGCTGTAAGCAGTAGTTTCAGTTAATAATTATTATTTTATTGCTTTCTTGCAGACAAAACTTCTTCCAAGGATGTGGCTAGTCTGTCTTGGAGGTGAGGCCATACCTGTCATGCAACTGGCAGGACTGGATGTATTCTTAATTTAAATTCATACTACATTTAACAGAGTAGTATGAACAAATTAAATTTCTACTTATATTGAAGGAGATCACGTATACAGCATGTTATGTAGTGGTCACACTGAGTCTTACAATATCTGTTCACAGATGTTTTAAACTCTATTTCAGCACATTCAGTTCACTGAGACTTAGGCATCAGGAGCTGTTTGTGTAGTAAGTCGATCTCATTTTCCACAATGCCATTTGGAGGTGATTTCCCAGAAATCCACCTAGAAAAAAATAAATAAGGAGAACTATCACAGAAAAAATTAGGAGTGCTGTAAATCCCCCAGTGCCAGCATAACAGCTCAGAGCTATGCCAAGAAGGTTAATGTGATGTAACGCTTGTTCTTCCTTGTTTCTCATCAAAGTAATTTTTTATGTAGTGGGTTGACCCCAGTTGGATGCCAGGCACCCACCAAAGCCTCTCTATCATTCTCTCTCCACAAGTAGACAGGGGAGAGAAAATATAATGAAGTTGATACAGACTGGGAGAGATCACTCACCAAATCCTGCAATGGGCAAAATACACTGAACTTGGGGACATTAACTGAATTTATTACTAACAAAATCAGAGCAGGAAAACGAGAAATCTTAAAAACTTAAAAATACCTTCTTCCCACCCTGTCCTCCTTCACAGGCTCTACCTCTTTCCCCACAGTGGTGCATGGAGGAGAGGCAGAATGGCAGTTAAGATCATTTCATGGCATGTTGTTTCAGCTGCTGCTCAGAGACAAAAGTCCTTCCCCTGCTCCAGTGTGGGGTCCCTCCCATGGGATGGAGTCCCCCACAAACTTCTCAAACATAAGTCCATTTCATGGGAAAGAGTTCTCCACGAACTACTCCAACATGTGTCACCTTTCCACAGCATGAAGTCCTTCAGGCACAGCCTGCTACACAGTGGGTCTCTCACGGGAACACAAGTCCTACCAGGTAATCTGCTCCAGGCTCACAGCCTTCTTTTCAGGCATCCATCTGCTCTGGTGTGGGTCTCCTCCACAGGCTGCAGGTGGTTCTCTGCATTCCTATTGACCTGCATGGGTTGCAAGGGGAAAACCTGCTCCACCATGGTCTTTATCATGGGCTGCAGGGGAACCTCAGCTTCGGTGCCTGGACCCCTTCCTTCCCCTTCTTCTCTGTCTGCAGAATTGTTCCTCTCACATATTCTCACTCTGCTCTTCTTTAGCCACTATTCTATATTATATTCTACACAATTCTATTGTATAGAATTACTTCTATACAATAACATTTTTTCTTTCTTAAATATGTTATCACAGAGGTGTTATGATAATTCCTGCTGCTGCTGCCCCAGCTTGGCGAGCACTGAGTCTGTTCTGCAGCAGGCTGGCATTACCTCTGCTGGACATGGAGGAAGTTCTTAGCAGCTTATAGCTTCTTACAGAAAGCCACCTCTCTATCCCCCCCAGCTACCAAAGCCTGGCCACGCAAACCCAATACAGATGTTAGCCTTGCTTGTTCTTATGCTGCTAGTCATGCAGAAGATGAGTGTTTTCATGGAAACAGGTGACTGTTCCCTAAAGGGAGCTAAATCACCCTAACACTAAAGTGGATCTGAACAGAAAAAGAAGAAATAAAACAATAATTTTATTTCCTACATGCTTTACTCAGATCTACTAAAATGGAGAGATACCGTAGATAACCACAGACACATCGAGATCAGATTGAACACTGCGAAGAAAACATTAATGCAAAGTAGCTTCTTTAGTATCTTATCATATTAGGGCTCTAATTCTCTGGTCTCTTTATCAGATTTTTATAATTACATGGAGCAGGGAATGAGAAGGCAGAAAACTGAATTCAATCGATTTTGCTGCTTGAACTACAGGTTCATATAGGTGTTTGACAATAACTGAGGACTGAGAAGGAGAAAGATATTCCATTGCAAGTCTGAGTGAAACTTAGGTAGCACTGGAATTTGGTCTAGATTGGAGAATACTTCCACATTTACACACCCACATCTTGAAAGCTGCAGTAATCACAGATGTTTCATGATTCCCAGTGGCTTCCTTGTAGTATTCTGGTCCCTCTGATGATAACTACTCAAGCTTAAATGAGTTATAGCAATGATTGTGCTTTTATAATGGAGGTGAAAATAGTTGTCATAAAAGAGCTCCCATTTCAGATCAACATGACTCAGCTGGAGGGAAAAGAGAGGCTAACTTCAACTCCCCACTTCTGAATTTGTCTTTACAGAGTTAAGGGATGTGTGTGTGAAAAAGAAGGCTGTCTCTTTTCCTTTTTTTTTTCTCACTTGTACTGCAAACTTTATACTAACATTAACTCCCTGTTAAACAATGAGAATAAAACGGACTCTTAGGAAACTTTCTTAAGTCAATTTTTATACATTTGAAAAGGCTTTTTCAGCACAAATCAATTCTTAATGCTACCTTTACCAAGCAGTGTAAAGTCCCTTTGGTGTGGTAAGCTCTTGCTGGCTGGGTGTAGAAGCAAGCACAGCTGGAGCACACAACACTGCGATAACATCTGGAATTTGTACAGCAGGTATCTTCATAAGGAGGTTTCTAATTCTACTAGAAGATAAATTGCCCTCCATAGCCTCGGGGTTTTGGAGAACAAAATATTCCTGTAAGGATGACACCTCCTCAGCTGTGAGAAGCAGAGCTCCTGGCACAGTAAAGAACTAAATCTTTATTTTCCCTGGTTGTTATAAAAGTAATTGTGGTATGATCCACAAACTGACCATGAAGGGACAGATCTGCTCGCAAAAACTCACAAAAAATGCGTTATTTGTAATTCTTTTTTATATATTAGATCCAATTCTCCATTGTCTTCCACAGTTTACTATTCACCATGAAAGTTCAGCATGGGGGAGATGCGTATGAAAATCTGTTTTAGGGTCCCACCTTCTCCATTAAGTTGGTAAAGATACTTGGAACCTTTCTAACTGCTCTGATTTGGTATTCCATTTTACAAGTTACAAGGTATTTTTAATTATGTGGTAACATTTTAATAAGGCTATCAGTGCCCCAGGCCAGTGCCATAACCCAGTTACTTGATAAGTTGGGATGACAAACATCTGTTACAATGCAAAGTCTTGCTAATATAATATTCACTTAAGTGAAGGGGATTCCTGGGTGTCTACAGGGCTACTGTATCATCTCCTATTTGACCCTTCACTCCCATTTCCAAAGAGGACACAAGTAAAAGAAAGGGATGGGTGTCTATAAAATTATGGTGCTCTTTATCCCTTTCGGTTTGAAGACACTTGGGTGCCCCATTGTGAAGAAAGTGTCCCACTTCTCACCTTGTACTGCACGTGGCTGAGCAGCTTTGTGGTACCTAATACCAATTATCAAACTGCCTGAATAATGAGGCAAAGAACATGAAATCAAGAGCTGTGTAGAAATATTGTGTGCATGCTCTGTGGGTAATGGTGAGACTATGCTGGGAAAAGAACATCACGTGTTGGTCTCCTCCACCTGAAGCAGAATAGTGAGGCATCCTGAAACTTTTTGTCTGAGTAGTCAGTCAGGTTTGACAAGGCTGACACATCCCTTACCACACCCTCTACTTTTGCATGGTATAGAAGGAATTGTGCAGTCTTAATCTGCATTCCCTCCTGATGAATTCAAAGACTTTTTTTTTTAAACCCTGCCAAAGACTGAGATCGCAATATTCCAGGGACTGTCTGAGAGGAGCACAGTGGGTGTACAGGGACCTAGAAATGGCAGCTCGTGGTAGGCAGCCCTGGGCTTGACTAGACACAGGCTCACAGTGAGCACCTTGTGTCAATTGTCCCCTCCCTCTCCAAACCCTCCCTGTGGCACATCTACATTTTAAAAGTGGTTTTTGCTGCAGGGCACTGTAAGTCCACCCATAATTAAGCATCATTTGAGTACATTTAAGATATCTTCCCCATGACAGGGATGTAGTTGAATAAGTAGTCTGAGACTTTTCAGTTTGTTATTAATGACATTTCAGACCTGATATCAGTCTGCAGATATTATAGAGGTGTTCCTACTGGCAGCAGCCTCTCTTCACATGCATAGAAGAGCTCAGACTGTGGACCCAGGAACGTTAACTGTCAATTTTCTGTGGAGCGTTCCACCTGAGTAAAGTGAGGAAATGGAAATTTCTAGGACTGGCCTTCACGTTGTCCCAAACATGGACTTTGTGAATGCTGCTGTTCAACAACCTAAGCTGTTGCTTCGCAGACAGCCCTTGCACAGAAGTGGTGGTGCTTTGCAAGCAACTTGCAAAGACACACAGACAGATTATTGGCTTGCACGTGCAAACTTGTCCTTTCTGCCCGAAACTGTAAGAGTTACAAACATAGGACTCACATGCTGGTTTACGTGGATGACTTGATCTGTTGGATGATTTGACCTGTTTGGAAGGCCAGACATGTTTTTTCAAATCTATAATGGAAATAAGTTATCAAGTCACATTCAGATTTGTACTTTGAATACGAGATGCCACGGGTTATCAATGTGTTTCAGATATTTTAACTTCATTTAGTTTCTATCCAGGAAAGGAGAGCATTAAAGAGAGGATGCCATTAAATAAGCTCAGAAGAGGGCATGTGAAATGGGAGGGGCTGACAACTACTATCAAAAGCTATGAATTAACAAGCCATTGAGGGGCATTTCAGTGCGTCTTTGTGAATTCAGTTCTTAAGATAAAATACAGATATTTCCCTAATATAGGCAGGGAGCAACACAGCGTGTTAAGGTCAGCTGAGATAGTGTCCTAAACAGCTGAAGACCTAGCCTAAGCCTAAAACAGATCTTTTGGGTACACCATTTGCAGTTGGGAAGGAGCCTTTTATGAAAACTAAAGAGATGTGCCTAGCACTAGTATTATGTATAAAGGAGCTTCTCTCTGGTTACTAAAGCAGTTGTCAGCTGTAGACATCTTGCCCCTTTGGAACTGCTTTCTCCTAATACCCTTATGGTTTCTGCAATGACAAGGGAGGCAAGTTAGGAAACAGGGCTGCAGCACAGAACTTGCCTCTAGCTTGGGTTAAGGTGCCTGGAGGGAATATTATATCTTCTTCAGACCAACTTGCTTAAACAGGGTCTCCTGAGACCCAGACAATTTTAATATAACCTTACCTTAGGAGACAGAACTCTCTGCTAAGGGAGATGAACTATAAACTCTAAATTACTGCATTCTGTTCTCTCCTTCATGTAGTTTTCCTTGAGAGGAAAATCACACAATCATGTTGTGCTTTGGGTCCGAAAGGACCTAAAAGATCAGCTCGTTCCAACCCTACTGCCATGGGCAGGGACACCTTACACTACGAGACTGCAGCTTGCATTTTACTGAACATTTGCTCGAAAACTCTTTGACATCAAAGGAAGTCAAGGAACTCAGGACATGGCCTTAGGTCTGTCAGGACTAGGCCTTTCCAGAAATAATGGAGGAAGGATGAAGTAAGATCATCCAGTTATGACACTGAGATTCTTATGCATTTGGACAAATTTTAAACAATATCTATGTGACTTGATTCTGCTTCAAGATAACTGAGTCCACCTAGGGTAAGCACCCAGGAAATATTATTTCAGCATATTTAATTATGTGTAGTTATTTCTTTCACTTCTCTGTCTGTGAAAACACTTAAGATAGGAGCATTGTGCTGTTTTCAGTATCAGTTCAGTCTTATCTTCTCTTCATTTCAGTGGGGCTAAATGTGCAAGTAGGACCACCAGAACCCACTTGCTATTCAAGTACACTTTACTGTGTTCAGGTAACAGTGACTCATCCAGGCCTCTGGGTGTATCACACACATGCTGTCTCTATCAACAGATAATGGCATGTCTCACTGAGCTGGCACACCAGTCCAAGCTGAAAGGTGCGGCTGATTGGGGGTGGTGCTAAAACTCAGAAACGACCTCAAATCAGCGTAATACGTTTGGATTTCTAAATATGTGTAAAAATTAATGGACAGCTTTCAAAGGGACTTGCTGAAAAAAAAAAAAGCATTGTCTTTGTATGTCTAAATACAAATGCCTGGCTTGCTACAGTACCACTCAAAAAAATCTCACTTCTATATACACTGGTGGTACTAATTCAGACATCCATATTTACACTTCAAAAAGTTTATACTGAAGTATCAAGGCACAAAGTTCAAGTTTCCCTCATTCTGCATTTTCTTCCTATTCCACATCTGTTTTCTACCTTTTTACTTCCTTCTTTACAGCATTAAGCTTCTGTATTTGTTTTTCTTACTCATCCTGACTGGTTTTGTATTCTGCTCCGTAAGACTCCTTAATGTATTGTTGAATCATCAAATCGTGCAGATGTAATCTGTATTCAAAACAGCATCCCAAATCCACAAAGATACACAAATATATATGTATGTATGTATGTGTGTATAAATATATATATGCACTCATAGTGATTCACATTATATATAATACAGCATATATATATTACAATATAGAAGTCACTGTATGACTTCACATATAATAGCCAACTTGCATTCTGCCTCTTTGTAACACTCTATACAGCTCCAGGTGGTGCCACCAGGATGTATTTCAGAATCAAGCAACCCCACGTTTGCTTGGAGGAGTTTTTACGCCTCAACTACGCTACACTTTGCCCATCACCTCCAGCAGCAGGTCAGGTTCTCACTCAACCTGTACTGTGGTGCTCCCACAGAGTCCCAATGGTTTCAGGGGCACTGGGGAGAACTGCTCTCATTCAGTTTTCTCTTGAATAGTTTAGAAGGTCTTGTCCTCTGATACTTTCATGTAGTTGTTACTTACTGTCCCATGGCCTATCACTTGGATCTAAAATACCAGGAAAATGATCAGTGCAGAAAAGATAGAAATGGGCCCAAGAATTTATGCATGTTACACAAGTTTAAAAAACTTCTAGCACATGTGTTGTCACAGGGCATCAGATGACTGATACAGCTGGCTCCTGTACTGCACATTGGGATGAAAGTCTAAGGATTACTTCAGAAAAGCTTGTCAGGGTTATTCATGAATGACTGCTGCTTCTTAAAATTTGCCCATCTTTGTTTTCTAACACCATGGACAAGTGGCCAGACCAGCTGAGACAGCGCCACTGAGAGTAGTTAAGACATGGTTCCCAGTTGACCCTTGAGACTGACCCAGTGGTCAACGGCTGGTGACAAAGTTACCGCTGGGGATCCTACAGCAAACTGCCTTTGCCGTCATCCTGCACACACACACAAATGTGTTAAAATGACTTTGTCTCCTAGGATCTGGGTTATTTTGTATTTTTCAACAGTAAAGCATAACTTTCAGAGCACCATAAGGCAGGAATAGCCAAAAAACCGAGGAGGAATGTCACTTTAAATGCCCACTTCTGAATATCCTCTTTCTCACGGACAAATGCAGCCAGCGCATGACACTACTCCAACATTTCGTGCGCCGGTGCTCAAGCTTCAGTGCTGTTTCAGAAACCCACCGGGCTTGGAAAACCCAAAGCCCTCCTGAATGCGAGACTCTGTGGATTTTGGAATTGGTAACACACGTACGTTTTTTCCTGATGAGCATCAGCACTCTGCAATGCGAAGGGGCGAGGGCGGACGCCAGCGGACCGGATCCGTCTTGGCCGTCATGGTACTGATTTAACCTGCGCTGCCTTGTCCAGGTGCCGGTTCCTTTCCGGTGGAGCACAAGGCTATTTGGTGTCGAGGGCACTCCGGCCCCGTCCATCCTCCCAGCCGCGCTCTCAGCCCTCGGGAGAGTCGCCCCATGCCCCGGGGCCTCGGCCACAGCCACAGGGCAAGAGCAAGCCGGTAGGTACGGTACAGGTCGGGAGGAAGTGGTGTCCAAACTCAACGGGAACTCATGAGGGCAGCGCACGCACCGAGGAAGGTGAAAACACCGGTGCGAGCTGACAGAGGCCGTGCGGTGCCAAGGCGGCCACCGGGGAGCGACACCACCAGGCACCGATACCGCCGCCGCCGCCAAGCGCGGCGGGGCGGGGGCCGGGGCCGCGGAGAAACGCGAGGCGGCCGCTGAGGAGGCGCGGAGGACGCAGGCGAGGCAGCGGCTCCACGCCCAGGAGCGCCACTTAAAACCACCACGGAAAGGTGTGGCCTCGCCTTTCCTCTGCCGGCGGGGAGGGGACTCGACGGGATCTCCGCTCTCGTTGCCGCCGCCGCCGTCGCTGCCACCAGCAGCCTCCACGACCCGCTCGGCACCGCACAGCGAGCGCTTCGCGGCCCCCGGCCAGCCCTCACCTGCGGGCCGCCCCGGTCCCCCGCCCTCGGCCCTTTCCCGGCCCTTGGTGGACTGCGAGGGAGCGGCAGCACCGCGGCGGGCGCTGCCGGCGGTGAATGCCTTTCCCCCCGTCGGGTCTGAGTCAGTCTCTCTGTCGCTTTGTCCCTCGCTCCCTCCCGTCCCGGGCGGCTCCCGCGCTGCCATGAGCATCAACGGCGGGTCTCACCCGCGCATCAACACCCTGGGCCGGATGGCGCGGGCAGAGTCGGGCACCGACCTGCGCTACGAGATGAGCTCCCATGTGGTGGGGGGAGGCGGCGGCGGCGGCGGCACCCACACTCACAAGACCTACTACTACCAGAAGACCTACGGGGGAGACTACGCCTCCGACGGATACGGGTAGGTGCCGGTCCAGCCGGCCCCCGGCCCCTCTCCCTCGGGGCCGTCTTCGGGGAGCTGCTCGCGGTTTGATTTCCTAGGTGTGCTCAAGCTTCCAAGTTTCTTATTTTCTCTTCCTCCTTGAAGAGTCTTAACTTCTAAAAGGCTTTCAAGCGCAAACGAAGAACTTACTTTAAAAAAACCCAAAACACTTTTGGTGGTGACTCTCCTTGAAGAGAGTAACAGGATTAAAAGGCAATGTCTCCCGTTCGCACTCAGGGCTGTAAATGGGTCTGTGCTGTCTGTATTGACCGAGCAGTTCTCTGCTGATAAACCTATGCGTTGCATTGCGTTATGCGCCATACACCCAGGCTCTGCGCTCACTTCTTCCTGGCGGTTGCATAACTAGGACGATAAAACCATTTTAACTAGTGGGAATTGTTCTCTTGTTCCTTTTTGAGGGGTTTTTTGTAGCTTGTGCAAGGCCTGGGAGTTCTAAGTCATGATCTTTTATAGAGCGATCTCTGACGTTTAGTGCCAAGGAGCAAAGATGCGTGACAAGCGACATCAGTCTGCTTTCTTCTCTTCCACCTTTTTAACTTTCTACTTGCCCTGTTGCTGCGAGCACAATCAAGATCTTGTCGGCAGGATGCCGGCTGTGAATCCTTGGACTTGGAGAATGCTTGCTCTTGTGGATGCAGCTCTACCAGCAATCTGCACATGCCAGGTCTGGCAAGGACTTTTGAGGGCAGAGTGGTCCTGTGAATGTATGAAAAATACAGTGGTTATGAAGACTTCTCCTTTAATATCCTTGGCTGGGAGTTCACAGGTCTGAAAAGCAGGCAACAGTTAACAATCACTGAAGGAGAGAGCATTGGTGTATATGATACAGCACCTGTACAAAACACTGCTCGTCCTTACTGGTTTTCATGCGTGGAATGGCTGTATTAAACTTCTGGGTCTAGTTACTGATTTAGCTGATTTAAGAATTGATGCGTAAGCAGTGACACGTATTCTGTGACAGAATTTAGATCCTAATTTTATGGATAGTACATCATTAGATTGCGGAAGGATGAAATTTAAACATATATAGTAAATAAACAGCAGATGAGAACAGGCTGACTTTTTTGTATCAAGCAATCTGTAAGTGGCTGTAGAGAATAAGGATTATCCTGGAGAGTTACCTAAAACCTGTCTGTTTATGTATCTCAGACCTGTTGCTGGAGGACCACTGAATGAATGACAAAACTTGCTTTCTTCATATTTTTTTGTTTATTATTTTGCCCATTTCTTAGTGTTAGTTCTTTGTTTAACTTTCGGTTTGGTACGTGTTCGGGTACATTAGTTACAATGAATTGCAGCTAGAGTACATCTAGTGCTACTGATACAGTAGTATGAGAATACCTGTTTATTGCTACATAGAAAAATTTGGTACTTTACCATTGGAGGGGACACATACTAGGACTCAAAATGCTGTCACTGCATTGCATTTTTGAGGATTTTTTTTGCTAGTGGTGCTTCATTGCAAATACCTTTACTGTTTGCAGTGCAGAGACAGGCATGAAAAATGAATGGCAGCACATGTTACTTCCTGGCCGTTCTCTTTATCCACACCTCACTGGAGCGACTTCCCTAGCACTCACGACTTTGACTAGAGGAGACATATCTTCCTTTAATTTAGCAATCTTTGGCTTTTGTTATGTATTTTTAGCCTGTCTAGTTTGTTAGGCTCTTCTCTCTGTAGGATTCAATTGTAGCATAGCAAGAGTTAAAAGGACAGCTCTGATCAGAAGGCTAACAACCTTATATCAACATCCTTTCGTTTACTCTTTATAACATAATATTCATATCTCCTTTTTGGAAAGGCATTTCTGGCAAGAAGACTGCAACGAAGGTTCCTATTCACTTTTTGTGGGACTTCTAATAGAACTAAAGATACATGTTATTGAGATCAAAATGCATTCATGTATATATATTTATGTATGTATCTACATATCTTTTATGTGAAACAATCTAGCCATACAAAATACTTTAAATATTTTTTTTGCAACACAGTAGGTGTGTTTACAACTTACTGAGTTGCATAGATTTATTTTTAATTAGTACTGATTTGAGTTAAAATGTGTCCCAAAATACAAAATGAGAGGTTTATTGCCAGTTAATGAAAAAAAGCAGTTGTGCCTGATTCTGCGTATGTGTTGTGTGTAGAAAACCCACTAAACCCTGTTCATGTTGTGCTATCAGGATCAGGGCCATCTATGGAATTGGTTTTAATAATTGCATTTACCTTGACATCTTCACTGTCGAAGTTTAGTGGTATCTACTGAACTCAGAAAACTGAGGCTTCCTTTTCCAATGGGGAAGATCACTCTACCCTAATTTTTAAATGCAGAAGGAGTTAAGTTAGGGTCTAGTCTTGTAAGTTTTGGGGCGTATTCTGCCAAACAAGTCTGTGCTGAGTATTACATTACTCACAGAGCAATATGAGACGCTCCCTACCCTTAGGGCTCACCAAGGTGCTTTTACAACATTCCCAGTTTCTTCTGGCTTGGGAACTCAGGATGAGCTTGGCCTGGAGTACAGATACTTGACAGTGAGTTACATGCTGCTATACTGCCAGTTCATCAGTCAAATATTTATCTATGTCTCTGTTACAGATACAGAAAATCTGATAAACTATGAGAGAAAAGAAAAAAACAAGTGCAAAATTGTGCAGTTTTATTTGTCATTGCTGAGATTAGGGGAAAAAAATAGCCTGGGATTCATGCTCACTGAATGATATGAATATATCATTCAGCACAGTTCTGCTTAAGGATTAATGTAATCTCTGTGTCTCAAGATAAAAGGAGTTTGAAATTCACATTCCATGCCCTGACACTAGTTTCAGGAACTGACAAAGTAAAATTCCAGAAAACAGACTCAGAGCCACATTTGTTCCCTTCCCATCAGTCTCCTAGGGATCTGAAGAGTCCTGACTAAGATGAGTGGTGGTAGAGCTGGCATGGTAACTTCCCCTTTGAGCTCCTCAGACAGAGAGGAGGAACGTGTCTGAATTGCTGCTGAATACCTGCCATACCAGCAGAGCCTGTGCTGTGCTCTGGCTGGCAGAGAAATGGGTTTCTGTGACAGCTGGTGACGCTGCCACGCCATGAGGAGAAAGTCAGGTTGTACCTTTCCCAGCTCACTGTTCAGTAGGTATGTGTGTGAGATTTGAAGCTCGGTTCCTTTGCAAGTGTGAAAGCCCCTGTCTGGTGAAGTGGGTTTGCTGTGTTTCGAGCGTCTACTGTCCAGCAGAGGTGTATTTCCGTGGTCCAGGCTAGACCCAGCATTTGGCACCTCCCTCTCCCAGAGCTGGCAGCATGCTGCTGGGCAGGTACAGCCTTTAGAACGGTTCTGTTGCTCCCGGTGATTCCAGTGGGAAAGAGCATGAGGATTTTCTGTGAGTAGGTGTGGCAGGATCCCTTGTGAAACCCTGTGTCCTGTGGAGGCATGAAGCCTCAGGGGTGTTAATAATTTAGTAATTCACTACTGACCCTCAAAATTTTGCACGTTTCTACTGGTATTTAGAGCCTGATTGTGCCGGATGCAGATGTCTTTTGAGGCTTCCTGCCATTATGCCTTAGTCTATGTGCATAGTTGGCAGATGGGACTAGTTTGGTGAGGCTGTGGTGTGCCAAAACTGGTCCTAGTTAGAGCAGAGACATATGGGGAGAACCCAGTTATGAAGCTCTTGATGATCTGACACTTGTATTCAACTTTTTTTTTAGGTGGGAGAGGGAAAGCTGGGTTATAGTGTTTTGATTTTGGGTTATATTCTTATGGATATTGTGATTCACCACCTTTAGCCACCATATGCCAGTGCATTTTCTGAAGCACATACACTTAACTGGCAGGTGATGGCAGATGGGTGTTGGTTTAGTCTGGTGGTATATGCAGGTTGTGTGCTGGGAATGGAGATTCCAGGTCAGGTTTTTCTTCTGACTTAACTACCCTGGGCATACCAGGTAATCCCTTGATGAATCTATTGCTTGTTCAAACAAGTCTTTGTGGAATGGTGGGGGGGTAAGCGTGAAGAAATAGAAGTGCTGTTTTTTTGGTCTCGTTGAGTTATGGGAATCACTCAATATCTGGGTCTGCTAAAAGATTTTTTTTGAAAGCTTCCTTCTCTTTTTGAATGAATAATAATAATAAAAAAGCTGTGAATTTTTAAAAGGCTAAAGGCTTTGTGGAGGAATTGCAAAATGCAACAAAGATTATTCTAATTTGTTTTCAATGGTATCTTCAGGACAAGAGCATTCCCTTTGTGCTTCAAAAGCTTCAAGGAGCTGTGAAGCTGCTGGAAGGCCCCTCAGAAGTGTGGGATGTGCTTCTGTGTCTCCGTTGCCCTGTTTCTCTAAACACTAATTTCCCCTCCCGGATAATCCGCGGCCTCTTGATGTGTGCTAATGAAGGCAGAATCCAGAACAGCCTCCACATTGCAGACATTTGTGCTGGGGGTGCACAGTTCTTCAGCAGCAGGAGGCAAATAAGAAGGCAGAAGGTGGCTGACTTTCTTCCTTGACCGTCATGTTCAGCAGTAATGACATGAGCTCCTGTGCTGGGCCTGTGAAGGTGCAGGCTGAGTATTTAGAGCAGATATTTGATTTATTCAAAGCATATCACTTAGGGAATTTTTTTACTGCTTGAATAAGTCAGTGACAGCAGTACTCAGCCCTGCTGTGTTCCAGGGACGTGGGCACCTCTTTGTTTACCTGGTCTGTCTCAAATCTCATAACTCATCATATGGCCTTGAATGTGTTTCTCAGTCTCATGTATGAAAAGCAGGAATAGTTGTTTTGTGTTTTGGTAAAGCTGGGGGTCTTGTGAGGATCACTGGTACTGCTGAACAGTTAAACACAATCCTAGTTCAGAAATTGAGGATTCAACTGTAAAGTAATGGCTGAGTTTAGTTCAGGTGGAGTATAGTCTAGCAGGGAGGTGCTATCCTGCTCAAATCGCAGTTGCAGCGAAGCTTGGGTTGTTGTCTCATTTCTGTGGGAGTGTCGTATAGCAAGGAAGCAATGTGTTCTGCTTTGACATGCATGGAGCAGGGTGGCTCCTGTATGGAATAGCTACATGAAGATGCAATGCCTTTCCTAGGGCTCTTCTGACAGTAGTGACAGCCTGGGCTACATTTTAAGATCCCAAATAGAAGCCGTTCATCTGTGTTTTGAAGTGTTTTCATAATTTTAGACCAAAGAAGCTACCCACTTTTGTTTTCCTTTTTTCTTGTAATAGTTAATGACTATTAAGACTATGTTATTTTAGTAAAGAACTCTATTTAATAGTATTTTTTTTGAAAATCATGAGTTCCAAATAAGTGTCATGATCTAAAATGTTGAGTTGTGGGGACAAAAAGGTAGTTAAAATCTGAAGAGTTACCAGCTCTTTCACTCGACACTGTTCTGCAGGGCTTACAAAACCAAAGCAGCATAGCAAACAGTCAGATTATTGCAAATGTATATATTTGTTTAGTAGGAGACCCTGTACTCTTTTATTTTGAGTCCTGCTAGAAGACCACCCACCCTCCAGTTCTTTCCCATTCTGCTGGAATGGTTGATAGCATATGCTGGATTTACAGGGATGCAGTAAGCCAACTGAAAAATATGTCCATATTTCCACCTACAGTGTTTGATACAGCAGGTTCTTATTCATATAGTGTTAAATTGAGTGTTAAATGCTACCAGAGTTAGATCAAATTCTTGTAGCAGCAGTAGTTGTTACAATGACCAAACATAACTTTAAACCCGTTCAGTTTCATGTAAACAAAATCAGACAAAGCAAGAGAGACGCTGATAAAACACTGTGTAACGCAATCCCTTTAATCTGTGTTCTGTGAGGATTGTTGGGATCCTACTGCCTTCTGAGGGACATAAATATATTTTTATATAGCATGTAGGTTACGTGGTTTCCTTTAAAAGTCCAGCTTTGTTCTTGGCTCAATGTTATGATGCTGTCCAGCATGTTCAGGGTTTACCTCAGTTTCTTTGGTCCAGTATTTTTTGTGTTGGATATGGTTTTCGTTTGGCTGTCTGTTTCCTACTGCCTCAAGGTTGGATGTCTCAGTATTCTGTATTGGAATTTCTGCTTTGATCTATTTGTTCCTATAAAAGATCTGTTGGCTTCCTTAAAAGTTATACTGAGAGCCTTTAAAACTGGTTACAAAATACTTTCCTATTACATGGGTGAAAAGTACTGAAGATGTGTCTGTGGGAGATTGTGCTAGTGCCATCTGATATTTCAACCTATATGTGTTGAGGTATTGTCTTGCTAAGTATTTTTATTTTTTAAATTTGGAGATTGATTTATGAACTTGAGTATATCTTCTTCAGGTTTGGAGTCTTTGAGTCCTATTAACTTGGTGGAGCTATGCCATCAAACATCATCTCCTATGCTGGCATCTGCTGTCTTTGAGTGTGCCCTGTAACCCCCATGTAGCTCTATTTGTTCCTCTGACAGATTTGAAAGCCACTGTCTCTTGATAGGCCTCTGCCTTTTTACCCGTTATAGGGTTGATATCCATATTTTGACTAGCAAAACCTGTCAGTTTTTTAACAACAAAATTAACTAACAGAGTGTTAAAAGGAGCATTGATAAAATAGTGTGCTCTTTCCTGGTTTCAATTTGTTTAACTCCAACTTCTGCCATTATTTTGGTTACATCTACTGGATTGGAGAGCCTTGAGTATGTGCTGCTTTCTTGTGAAGGTCCCTGTGAACTGTAAACAAGTAACTTGTAGATTTATTGAAGCTCTAATTAGAGCTTACACTTCAAGGCATCTGCTCCTGCTTTGGAAACAGTTTTGTTTATCTATATTAAACTATCATGAAAGTTTTCCAACTTTTTTATTATTTGGACAATAATTCTGGATGTGATATTTAAACATCACTGGAATTAACACAAAATACTTGCAATTCTACAATTTCTATATTTTAATATGTTTTAGTAGTTTGATTTATTTGAAAATAGTTTTTCTTAAAATTTCTTACCATGTTAACTATGATAGCCATTGTTTAGACCACCTCTCACTGTAAAGCGAAGTAATGTCTTTGAGGTGAGTCAAGTTGCACTAATGCCAGTGGAGATATACTGATTTATTACAGTGTAAGTCTGGTCACTGCCTATAGTTCTTTTGGCTTTAATAGATATCCATCATTTGTAGCTACTACGACATGATTGAAGAAGCGAATGAAGAAAAAACTACACTTCTCATGTTCTAAAAAGAGAAAATGGCTTGGAAGGTTCCTCTCTTTATTATGTTTCATTCATGAGAATAATTGTAGGTGTAATTAAATGTAAATTTCAAATACAGTCACATACTTGTAGAGCTAAACACAACAGCAATGCCTAAGGAGAAGGAGTGATTTAGAAGAGGAAGCCGACAAAACCTGGCACAAAATCAGACCCGTATGTTGTTTTTCATAATTGTTTTCTTTAAGCTGTTTCCAAGGTACACAGGAGTGCATAGCACAGTGGGGCGCAGCATTTATGCAGCCAAAGGGTCACAGTACAAACCAGGGGTTGCATGTGTACAGCTTGTTTTAGTGATTCTCCGGTCTCGTCTCTATGTCTTTGAGGGTCTGTTCCCTGGTATTGGCGGAAGCTGTGAAAAGTTGCTCAGACCTTTTCCATTTGTTAAAGACAAGCTGATAGGAGAACAGCAGTCTGCTGATGCACCAGCATACTTTAAGAACACACTGTTGAATGTTTCTCACCACTGCAGTGACTTTCCGAAGGACAATTCTGCTGAGTTTTTTACACTGTCACAATTCCTTTTGTAAAGATTGGTCTGAGTCTGTTGAAGTCAGTAGAAAGATTTCCATTGAATGTGGATTGCTTGCTCACGATGAGTTGGACAGGTTTATACTGATAAACTTTTCGGCTTTAATGTTGTATGTAATGTTTGACTCTTCAGTGATTTGTAATGGAAAAGATTACCTATTGTGAGGACAGGAGTTAGAAAATGAGGCAAGTCTTGGAAGCACCTTTTTAGTTCATGATAGTTTCACTGACAAGTGTTTGGGTTTGGGAGCCGCCTGGACTTGCTTCAGAGGTCTGATCCCATCAGCAAGGAATGGTTCCTCACTTGAAGCACCTCATCCCCATTCAACTAGCTCACTTTAGTGGCTGAATCCCAAATGCTGGAAAAGCAACCTTCTGGCAGTATGGATGCAGTAGATTATGTACAAGACTACGATAATGACCCTGGTACCTGCCTCGGCTTTTTCCCCCACTAGTGTTTTCAGTGCTGGAGTTTTACTTGGAACCTCTGTCAGAAAGCATATACTCTGACTCTGGGCCCTGCACCTATTTTTGTAGTAGCTTGTGCATCTTGCAATTCCTTCTTAACGTACTGCACTACTTTTTTGTATTTCTGCTGGTAAAAAAGGCCCTTTGTACACTTGTATGAACTTTTGTGCTCATGTGCTTGTGTAGCCAAGGATCCTGCTTTCCTTTTATGCCCTGACGTTTGATGGCTGGTGTGATAACATGAACAATTACATCACGCAACACTATGCTCTATGTACTGACTTCAAAAAAGGTTGTGAATAATTCATTCTTGCTGTAATGCTGCCAAAGTTTTGTCTATCAAAGCTACAA
>VYZS01017296.1:6212-22462 GCA_013400695.1 Neodrepanis coruscans
ACAGAAAATTGTTGCTAACCTACAAGAATATTTCAATCTGAACTTTACTGAATAAAGGTTTTAGTTCTTTTACATTTTTTTGGACCTTTTAAATGCAAAACAATTTTTATGTGCTCTGTTTGTGATTTCTTTTGACAAAACAAATGGCATCTTTTAAAGGGCAGGGCTCTTGACCGGAGCATGTCCTATTTCAAGGTACTATAAAAACAAAAGTGCTTTCCACTTAGCATAAATTATATACTGTGGAATGCAACTGACCTTCCCCCATTAACAAGCCCCATCTCCTGCTGCAGGCACAGAATTGTGCTATGGATTTACATTTCAAACCACCTTACTGTGTAATTAAGCTTCTTTTGCCATCACATTTCAGAGAAGAAGGAAAATGCATACTAATCTAAGGAGTAAGTTCACAAGTGATTTCAGAAGTATGTGTGCTTTCGTTTCTTGGTTCAGTTCTAGATCCTTTGTGAACAGTTTTTCCTATTTTGCTTTCTAAAGGGGCTCAAAAGTGGTGAGACTCATTACATCCATTTATTTTATTTTTTTAAAATACAGTTAATAACATTTACATGTAGCTAGTTACATGTATAGTCTGTATGTATGGGTACAGTCAAGTTAGAGAAAATGTATTTCCTGAGCCTTCAGGCCATGTGTTATTTTGGGTAGAGTTGGAGTAGGTGATTACAGATAGTCTATAACATTCCTCTCAGCATTTCAGTCCTTGCTGAGCTTGATCACATACACTATGTGTTGAAATCCCTTTATATAACACTTAAGAGTTGAGTCATTAGCAGCCCACAGAAATATTTTGTCCTAATCTACAGATTAGGACCAAGAACAATATAAACCAGCTTTACTCCTGGCATCTGTGGAGACATTTTAGAGCTGATCCCAGCAATAGATGGTGGAAGTTACCCCAAATGTTGGGGATCATCTTGTCTCCTCAACAATCTCAGCAGCACAGAGCCTTCCTTGGCCAAGCACGAATCTTGAATTCTCTGCAAAGGTCAATGTCATGTGGTTTGTAGCACTGAGCAATCTGTGCCTCAGTGTTTTTAACCAAGTACCAAGATGGGGATAAATCTCTGCATGAAAAACAACAGTTGCAGATAATGTAAATATAGAATGTTGTTAGAATGGGAAACAATACTGCTGATGCCTCCCAAAATTGTGTTAGATGCATGTGTTGGCTAATGTTACTCCTTCTTACTGTCCAAATGGAGGCTGAAGTCCGTATTTATTGCAGCTGGCATTCACATGTTACATAAGTAACTACTTGCAAGCCTGGAGTTGACAAGCAGAAGGCATCTTTCATAGTTATCCTATTTTTCCTTGTTACCACATTAATTAAATCCCACAAATCTCCCTTATAGTGTCTCATTATTGAGGAATACAACCATTTATGGCATCCACATATGAAGAGCTTAAAGAAAGCAATAAAGAAAAATTAGTCTGTATAATAAGCTGGACACCTTCAAAAGCCTGTTAGACTGTCAGCTTTAGGAGCCTCATTACAGAGTAATTAGTGCATCTGGATATTCCTGAGGAGCAAATTAACAAAGCATTTTAAAAAAGTAGTGCACAAGATTAATTCATCCCCTTTGGCAGCATAATCATCATCTGGGAAGCCTTGTAATCCTCAAATGAACAGCAGCCACTGAGCCAATGTTAAAACACACTGGCAGACACATGAACATGACCAAGAGAAACTGAGTGTTTCTGCATCAGCCATGATGTGCAGCTTGGATGGTGTTTTTTTTGGTTTGGTTCTATTCTGTTTTTAAAAGAGCAAGGCTTGTCATTGCATACCCCAGGAAAGGCACAAAAGCCTGAATTGATCAGCATGTGGCAGTTCTGCTCTAGTCAGAAAGCAAATAAATACACTGAAATGTAATTAGGATAAATCAAATATGCACCACAATTATATGGCACATGGTAAGTAGACTCCAAAAGTGAGTGGTGTCCTTTTGTATTGTAATATTTCCTCTATTCCCAGAGTAATTTTTCTCCTTATTACATTTTTGAAATTTAATTAGATGGCTTCAAAAGTCGTTTTTTGCATAACAACCCCTTTTTTTGAAAGTTAAGTGTCTTTTTTACTTTTTTAATAATTTAGTTAGGGAGGAACTGAACAGGTTTACCATCAAAATACAGTAACAAGACTACCAGTAAGGAAGGTGAGGAAGCAGAAGGAGGGGGAGACTGAACAATGAAGTGGAATTCTGGGTGCTGTTAGCAGGTGAACTTGGTGCCTTTTTGTTGAACACTGATACCAAAACAAAAGTGAGATCCCAGAGTGGCAGCCAACTGCATTGGCTGTCCTACCCTTCAAACACCGTTCTTGTCACCCTGTTGGGGTCACCTGGCTGGAGAAAGCAGCACGTGCTAAAAAGAGAGAGGATGTACAGAACCACTTGGTGAGACAAAATCTGAGCATGACTGAAGTGTACAGGATGTTTCAGGTAGTGACTGCAGGGTTGCTTTTATCTGCACAGTCTGATTTTTCAGTCCCAGAAGTCCTACAGTTTCCCTTTTCCATCTATAGTAACAAAGCAACTGCATGTCAATGCAATGGAGGATGAGGGTTCCTGAAGCACTTGTGATGTAGCTGTCACAGCTGGATGCTGTTGCAGATTAAATTTCATGTGGTTTAAGGTGCAGTTACACAGCTCAGGAATGGTCTCTGCTGCATGAGCACAGAGTAATTTTGTGACTTCCCACGTGATTGCTGGATGCTCATAGGAGTCTTTGGGGTGGGTTTCTTCCCCCGGAAGTACCTGCAGTCCACAGCAATGCCCCTGGCCAGGGCCCTGACAGACGTGTTGCTAATGGCTCCGAAGGCAGCAGGGGTTACCTGCTTCCAGCTCAAGCAGCAGGAGAGGTATGAAAACTACTGGGGGAAGGCTCAGATCTGGGCTGAGACACTCTCCCTGATTTAATGATAGATACTAAAGAGGGGTCTGCAGACCTGAGATGGTGCCAGTGCATTGCAAACCTGCACCAGGGGCCTGTTCTTGGGGCATGGGGCAACTCCAGAGCTTTGGGCTGACCTGAAAGTCATTACTTTGTACTGGAGCCAGGTTGGCAGAATTGTACCTCTCTCTTCCTCTGGGAGAGAAGCCAAGTACAGTTCTCCTAGGACACGGGAAAGGTACATGAGTCAAAGGCACAAAGGGCATACGGTGCCCTCTGCCATCATCGTTTGGTGAGAGGACAGACTAAATGAAAACAGCTGAGCTGGCTGTTCCTTGGTTCAGGTAAGGATGGGGTTGAGACTAATCTGCTCTATTGAACAAGCTTCATGACCTTTTTTTCCCCAGCATGTACAATATTTAAAAAATCCTCTAATGGTGTGGTGCGTTAAAAGGCTCTGCCACCAAAATGCAGACAGACCACAGTACAACAACTTTACAGAAGGCAGGTTGGCTTCAGAGTCTGCAGAATAATAAAAGATAGAAATGAGTGTTGTGGTAGGATTCTGGAACCGTACCAATGGCTTGGCAGAGAAGAGATTCAGATTTCATATAATTTCTAGAACAAGATTATCCCTCCTTATCACAGCTGTGGATGCAATGTAAGCCTAGAGCAGATGCTGGGATTCTAAAGCTCTGCACTATTTGAAAGCAGATCTAGGTCCCCAGCAGGTAAAATGCTGGACTTGCCAGCAGTTTGTTTTGTTTTTCCTGCTTCTGCTGCTCCTGCCAGTAATTCCAGTTGTGCTGAAAAGTTACTTTTAAAGATCAGAGTTAAAGATAGTTGGATATGGATTTGCAATCCTGAACACATGCGGTATCTGAGAAGACGATCTGATCTCATATTCTGGTTCAGTCCTTTTATGGTTAATCTCCCCATTTTCCAACTGTGTAGGAATCGTACATTTTGGCTAATCCTTGTATGCCTATGGTGGTTGAAGCTTTTTCCACTGACAGCAGTTCATCAGTACAGCTAAACAAAATCACTGTAAGCTGTCAAACAGAAGACAAATGAGAGCTTACAAAATAGAATACGCGCTGAACTGAGACAAAACTTCCAGCACCAACAATGATGATGGCAGGGGAGCAGAGACTATCTAGATATAATTGCCAATTTAACAACAGCTGAGCCTGTACTTATCTGAATTAGTACTTCTGCTAAATTCATGATGTTTTTGTCCTGTGCTAAGCCTTGACGTTAGCAGACACAATGCACATGCAGTGTTCCAGGATAACGCCTCTCTCAAAGAGCAGCAGGTGGTGGTTAGTGTGGGGACTGAGTCCTAGGGGAAGACTGCTTTTTTCCCTTTTGTGGGCACCTGCTTTTGTACTGAGATTTTTTGAATATGCCTGTAAGGCCTCAAGGTGATGAGCAGACACTGGTTTTTCAATTTATCATTTATTAATTTCATATTAGGTGTATTGATTATGTTAGTATACAACATGACATATCTAAAGCAGAAAGAGAATACAGAATCCTGAAATAAAACTTATTCATTACAAGAATAGACAATGGCAAGAGACTGGAGTAAGAACCTGCTTGTCCATTTGGGGACAGGAACGTTCTAACAGCCTTCTAACCTGCAACAAGTACAAGAGAAACTGTGTCCCTTCTCCAAGCTGAATTATTTTAGTCCTATAAATAGCTTGCTATAAATTATTCCAGAGAAAAATAAAATTGGAGGGATGACACAAAAAGAAGCTATATAATGCAGATAAGGAAGAAATTAGTCTTCAGCTGAAATTTGAAATGTTACAGATCAACATTTCACATCCTAAAAGGCTTTGACAGGCCTCTCATCAGCAAGGGTGTAATTTCCTTTCCTACCATATATTCTCTAAGTCACGGCTGCAGGACTTTCTTCTTTTAATATGGGTAATGTGTTTGGTTTCCAGTTTGGAGATGAGGTAGATCATATGCAATGTGGTCTGAACAGTGCCTGTGATCTAAAGCATCAATATTTGATCCAGTTTTGACCAAAAATGCTGCTCTGGAGCTCAGGTAGTGGGTTGTGCTGGAAGGGGCAGGGGCTGTCAGCACCCGCTGTGTGTGCCATGGAGCAGGAGCGCAGGTCTGTGTGTCAAAGGTCTGCCTGGGGCAGCCTCATATTCCAGCTTCAAAACCAACTGTCTGTGTTTCAGTCACACATTTCAGAGTCATACAAATATGTGCCATAATCTTGTGTTCATGATTGCAAATAGGAATGTACATTCACAGCTAATACTGTTACTGATGTGACTGCTATTATTATATTTTTATTTTTTTTTAATTTAGATTTACAAGTTTGAAAGTGAGTGAAGAAAGATGCTGGAACAACACATTTATCTATTCTTTTCATAATGTGCGTAACATCCTATAAATCCGTGTAGGCAAAGACATGGCTTTAACTGAGCCACTGTAATGGCTTGTACTGTCCTTCCTGGCAGGAGTTGTTTCAGTTACCCATTTCCAACTCCTGATTGTAGTCCAACAGCAGGTGGGTGGCTGTGAAGGAGGGTGGAGATACCCACTTGATCCTTTTGATACAGCCATGAGACTGATGCAGTCACCCCATGAAACCAACCTTCAGACTCACCCCCATTTGCCAATATGAATTCACCTTTTTCTTTGCTGCCAGATTTAGATTATTTACTACAGCAATATGTGTGTGAATCTGACCTGTTCTCCATGACAGGCTGTAGCAGAGAAGGTCAGAAGAACAGAGGTGAGCAAGAAACTTTAGCTTTCCCAGTCTTGCTCTTTGATGTGCAAGTAACATCTCCTCAGACTTGCATCACTGTGGTCAGTAGGGGTAACTATAGGTTTGAAGCCATTCAAGCTGACAAATCTCTGACTCATCTCTCTATTGGGGTGATACATTTTTCACATTAGTGAGGCCTTTGACAAAGGAAAGACAAAAGGGAATTTAACAAAATGTCATAATTAATTCAACAACATTTTAAATCACCAAGTGCAATGTTATTCAATTTTGCTGAATGGGAGATTAAATAATTCAATTTTTTCCAAATCTCATAGAGCAATTATTCAATTGAAAGCTCAAAAGTTCAGATCAATCTTCAGAGAAGTATATTTCTAATGGACAGGATTTCTCTCAAGCCAAGAACATGCATTATCTCTGCAATGTTCTTTTCAAGCTTACAGCTCTAGAGAGTGCAATTTATTCATCTGTCAGATTTTATGCACTTCTTGCCAGGGTATCACTTATGTATTATTTCTCCAAACCAGAAAAAAATATTTTTAGAAAGAGAGAGCAAGCGGAATAAAGCCTTTAAATACAAATCAGCTGATTCAGAGTCCCTTCTCCATTTTCTATCTCCTTCAACCACATTGCCTTGTATTTACCCTTAAGTTAAACCAGTCAGATGAGCTTTTGCTCTCTGTGACAGAATTACAGAAAACAGGATAAGCAGTTTATCCTTTCAATGTGCAAACCAGGCATCTCTTCCAAGCAGATGTATTAGCAAGTCACCACAGGCAGGTGCAGCCCAGGGATGCTCACAGCCAGCAGAAAGCCTGACTCAGGAGGGAAAGGAAGATCCTTGTGCACAGAAAGCACAGGGAAAGGGGCCCATATGGCTCTGTAATTCTGTTCTTCGTTCCCTGTGCAAAGTATGCAGTTAATGAGATACCTACTGCTTCTAGTTTCTCTTCTTGTGCTCTGTATTGAAGGCTCATACTCCTCCTCTTTCCTCAGCACTCATGTGTCTCCACATACCTACACATACACAGTTCCCCCACACTTCTAAGTCTAGAGCCAAGGGGAAGTTGTTAGTACAAACTTTTGGAATACTAATGTGTGGGGATCCTCTCCATTCAATGATATGTCAGCCTTAAGTTATAGAGCTCTACAAGGAAATGTTCCCTTCTCCTCCTCCACTTTCACCTGACACGGGAAGGCTGCTGCCACCATCAGGTCACCCGGGACTTCCTTTATTTCCAATTCCTAAGAATCTCACCAAACTTTAAACATAGTGCTGTGTGCCCCCAGTGAGTAACTATGGAAGGTTTCCTCTGTGATAGTTTGGACACTTACAGGGAAATAGTGGCAGGTCTCTGACAGCCTCCAAGTTTGAAGCAGGGTATTGTGACTTGTATACAGAAGCTTCCAAAACACAGTGAAAATTTGAAGGTTGAAGCTGCTCAGATGGGAATTGATGAAACTAAACAATTTCCCAAGGGTGTTTTTTAATTTGTTTTTCGGTTTTCTTTTGTTTTGTTTTGGTTTTTTTTTTGTTTGGGTTTTTTGTGTAAGGGCTGCATTAAGAGAAGAAATGGCTCTTAGCACCTTATCAGTACCTGCAGCACTGTACAGCTAGGCGTGAAAGCAGAAAGGCTGTGCTCCACAGCTCCCCATGACTTCCCTGCTTAGCCTGTCCTACTCCAAGGCAAAAAAAAAAAAAAAAGTGGCTTCAGCGACAGGTGTATCGAATGAAGGACAAACAGGTCGGGGACTGAGCAGTCACTGAGAAAAATGTGTGAGAGACGGTGGGCATTAATCTGTGACAGAAAGCCCGGGAGCTGCAGGGGGCTGTTGATCAGAGATTACGAGGCAGGTGACAGATGGGTGAGGAGATGAGGATTGAGGGTGGCCAGAGGAGAAAGACCTGGATCCAGAGACGGGAGGGCATGATTAGGGAGAAGACGCACATATCTGTCACCATCAGGGGCTGGAGCAGAGTTGTGCCTCAGCCCTTCGCTGCCCTCCAGCACCTGGAAATGCCCTTATCGCACACACACACTCGTCCTCACTGCCGGCACACGCCGTGACTGTCCCCCACGAGATAACGCGTGTCCGTGCCACTGAGCCAACACAGAATGAAAACTCTTCCTTCTCCACTCCTTCAGCTGCCCTTTTATCTTGCTTAATGGCAATTACACCTCCAGGTCTGCGCTACGAGCACTTTACCATCAAGACCATTATGTCAAACGCCGGGACACACCAGACCCATTCACCCTCTGCTACAACCGCTTGCTCTCCCCAAAACCTGCTCCCAAGGCGAAATCGCTGCTGTTTTCACGCTTGTCCCCGCTGTTACAGCGCCAAGCAGAGCCCCAGCACAGCCGCCCCCAGGGCTGGATGGGAAGCGGGCCAATTTACATCACCACGCTCCCGCTTCCCAGCGCCCGACACGGCTCGGGCTTTTCCCACAGGGAATCGCAGGCAGACCGCGCAGGGACCCCGTCAGAGCACGGGAACACCGTCAATCCACAGGGAATCACCGTGGATCCAGGGGAGCTCCGTCAGCTGGCGGACACCCCGCGCCCCTGGAGCGCAGAGGCGAAGGACGAGCGGAGGCCCCGCCCGGCCCAAAGGGATCCAGGTCCGGGGGATGGAAAGGCGGTGGAAGAGAGGAGGAGCCCCGGCACCAACCCTGGAAAACCCTTGGAAAGCGGTGTGGTGTAGGGCACAGGCAGGGAACAAGCTGTGAGTGAAGCTGAGCGTGGCACACAACCTTACAAAATACACATCTGGACCAGTTCTGCGAGTTAGAAGGGATTTATTTTCTCTGATTAAGCATTTAAAGTTCTCTTTATATTTTTATCTGAAGAATCGTACAAACACGATTTTCCTCAGCGGAGCGAAGAAAATAATTTCCATGCATAAAGGTGAGACGCACAACTCTTCACATTGTTACAGGGAAGAACAGCAAACCTTGTATCGCGTAGCACCAAGAAGAATTTTAATTACAGTGTGAAGGAAAGGAACCACGAAAGCTTCCTGTTTCATGGTGAATCATTTAAGCTGACGTTCTTACTCTGAAGTATATGTCGTTTTCCAAGAAATGAAAATTAAACTTTGCATTAAAAAATTAAAATATACTTGTTCAAAATTTTACACTTTCTAAAAATTAAGACATTAAACGTTATTTTTTTGCATAGCAGATTTTTTTAAAACTTGGAAACAACTAAGAAAATTTAACAAGAAAAAAAAATCAAAACAAAAAACCAAAACAAATGAACAAAAAAACCCAACCCTATGAAAAATTAACTCTTCCTTTCCTGTCTTCCCTTACCCCCTCCCGGTCAAATAGTAGGATGTAATTGTTGAATATGCATGACTACTTCTTGAACTTGAACATTCCTCAGAAAAATTAAGCATACAATCCTGCTCCTTAATTTATTCCTGTAAAAATGGCACTAAAGAGTTCCACATTTCTTAAGTCACTTCTACCCGACTTTCAAAAATATTTTGGTAAGTGCCAGCTCTAAAGACTCAACAAGTGACTGAAAAATTCATAGTTTAGGTCTCTCACTCTCTTGCATCACCATAAATAAAACACCCAGTTCTGTTGTTCATTTTGAAGAGGAAGAACTACATGTGACAGGCAATTTCAAACACGTGCACAGCTGTTACCTGGAGAAACAGGTAAGGGGTTGGGAATAGCACTAATTAGTGCACTATAAATACTGTAAAAGAGGAGATATAATTGAACTTCCTTTTTGACAAGGAAAAGGTAGTAACATTTAATATTAAATCAAACCAAAGGAAAGACCTGTTAAGTAAGATTTTATATAGTTGCTGCTCAAGAACTGAACTTTACTGTTTGCCCAAGGCATCCAAGATGGCAAGGGCCCAATAAAGACAGGATCACTCTCCTCTCCTGGTATCTTGAGCCATGCATACTTCCAGGACCAGGAAAACATTACATGTACCAACAAGGTGTCAGTGTGTGGATACTGCAGTGCTATCCATTCTCATTACATTTCTCCACATTGTGCACTGCCTATCCTGCAGTATCTGGACTGTGCACATTGCTGCCAGCACACTTCAGGCATTGCTTAGGAGGGCACCTCAGCATGTACAACGACTCAGAAATTACCACTAGCATAAGTAAAATAGTTTAAGCTTGCTCTGTTATCCTTATAGTCTTCCTTATCATAAATCTACATGCAGTTTAGATTTTGAGTTGCAGTCCATTTTTTTAACAGCTAGCTCTTCTGAGCTACTGGAAAATCAGATCTATTAAATCTTTCCCCAGCTTTGAGAAGGTGCACTGTTTACTTCATCTTAAGAAAAAGTGATAGATGAATTACACTGCAAATACATGTTTCACAAATGTAGACATACATTAACTTTTTGCTTGCACGGTGGTTCCTGGGGATTTGCAAGGCACCTCCTCTGGCATCTTTGTGACAGATGTGTCACAGAAGATCTCTGTGACATGATCACCAAATTAAAGCTCAGTCCAACAAACTATGAAACTATGGGACTGTGATTATTTCTATCCAAGACTAAGACCCTGTATGTGAATCTCAAATTAAAGCAAAAACATGAATGTTACAAGACTTCCAGGACTATTAACTATTCCAAATGTATTTACAATTATTTTAAATGATGAGTCAAGAGTTTATGCCAAAACTATTGTTAATATATACATATTTATAACCTAGGGCTATCAATATACTACAGGGTAACACATTTACTCCAGTTGTCAGGCCAACTTAAGTATTTACTTATCAATTTTCTCAACTGCCTTTATTTTTTTGGTGTCTGGTAGTGAATGTAGAGCTAATAAAATCAATGACAAATTCTGCTAATTTAATTTTGTTGCCTTCAAAGGACAAAGAAATATAGACTGTTCAGACACTACAAGTTTTCCTGAAATTAAAGTCTTGTCTTCACTCTAAATTAACTCAATTCAACATTAAAAAAAACTCCTAATATATATTATTAGCTATACAGCACCACAGTTGTGCATTGGTAGTTCATACACGTAACACATGACCCCCTTTCACAGGATTTTATAAATTTATACACAATGACGTGACAGACAGACATGATCATCAGACAAGAAGTGCAAAATGACATACAACTAGTTGCTTTCAGCTTATATGCATTATCCTTCTTTTCAACATTGTTTTCATGAGGTGGCTCACAGTGTGGGCCAGCACTCCAGCTCAGACTTTGTATACATGGAGCTTAATACAATCTTTTGCATTTCACATTCACAACATCTTTAAACTAACGATTACTTACATTTAAATTCAACTGGACAATCCAAACTACAACCATTCTTTATATATATGCATTCATCAAGTTACACAGAACTTACAAGCTATTCCACTCTTCCTACTTCCAGGAAAAGGCTGCCTAAGGTACATTTCTATTAACTACTCACAGCAATAGAATCATGTTGTGCATACATCAGCAGATCAGTCTCCTGCTGCAGTTGAGTAGCACCTGTTTTCAAATTATTTCTGCAGTAGTTTTACTTGCTTAAATCTTCCACTTTACTGAACTCCAGCAGCAGTCCTGCATGGCTCTCCAGGCTCGGAAACACTGCAGGTGCCATCTTTTACAATTTTAGGGATAAAGCTTACCATAATTAGAAGATAAGCTCTAAAGAGAAATAATTATCCTAGAGCCACACAGTGTGTGGCAATGCTAAAGGGACACCAGTGACACTTCTGGCTGGTGTGGCAATGGGAGTATCTGGTCACCTCACCTTTATCAGAGAGACGTGACACAACGTGAGATGAACAGTGGTGTCCTGATCTTTGAAGGTGATACACGGAGTATCAGAACTAAACAATCAGCTTGTGGAGATGACAGATCCAGTTATACATACAGATTCCTCTGTTCCTAAAACACATTTAATGCTGTAGAATTGTCACAATTACTTTCTCTTCCAACAATTTTATCTGCACATTAGTATTAATCAAATCTGGGAACTGAATTATCTTTTGGACTCTTGAAGCCTCACCTGCAACAGGTACGTGCCAGTGGATGATACTGGTGTCTCACAGTCAAAACAAGTAACTTCACTTGCAGTAAGTGGTTGTAAGAAAAATTTTTTCCCCCTGACACTACAGAAGGCTTGGAATGCACAAGTATTAACAGGCTCAATTTACTGTAATGACAACACGATAAAGTGAGATGATGTTGAACTGTTTGACAGCTGATGGGCACTCATCATGTGAACTCAGGCTTTTACACACATGCACAAACAATCATTTGGATAAAAACCTGTCTTGCTAGATTTACTTCATGCCAAAGCCAGTTGAGAAGTTTGAAAAAGATGACGTGAACCATTTTTTGAGCACTATTGCTGTGAAATATTTACGTATTTTTTGTGTTTTAAACTAGTTCCAACATTGCCTTATCAGGTGCATCACTTCAACACTATTCTGGAAATTTTTAAGACCTCTGTTCACTAAAAAGGAATCACATCCAAAATCTACATCTTCAAAGTCCAGTCTCAGTTTTTACTGACATTTGTACACACCCACATTTTCTACTTTTGATATCCCAGAATACCATTTTTGTACATGCTCTGAAATGACTCAGCCTCAGCAATTTAAAACCCATCAGTTATTGGTCTCCTACATCCCCCTGGAATTCACAAGCAGCTCTTCATCTCTCTCTCTCTCTCCCATCACATGATTCCATCCTTTACAGCAGACTTCATATAAAAAACATGCTCTTCTATGACACAACACTGTGTTAGTTCAAGTTACCAAAACACCAGCCTCATTTCCATCTTCTATTATAATCTTCTCTAACCTATTTTTCCTGCTTCCCAGAGGGCTACTAACATAGGCTGAGGACTTCCTCATTCCCTCTGTGGAACCTGTTCTAATTTTCTAAGCATTCACCACCAGGGTACACCCGTGTCTGAGCCCACACCTACCACGGGACACTCAGTTCTGCCCACGGGTGGAGGGGAGGGCTGGAATGGGGCCCGGAGTTCCAGCTGCTGCTCCAGTGAAATTTTACATGTCTTTGGCAGTCATTGGGAAATACCACAATTTCTTGCTCTACTTCTTGAAAGGGAAGCTGAGCAGACAGTGAAAATCTGTAACAGAAATCTGAAGCAGACGGAAGCACATCTAACACACAGTGAAGTGGTGGCAAATCCTCAGAAAGATGTAGGATTTAAACTCGGATGCCTCTCACTGGAGTTTCCCACTGGCTATACCTACTCACTTCCTTGCACTTGGAGCTGTGTATCTTCCCTCATCCATTACACAGTCAAGGAATTTAATTCAGAATTTTGCACCATACCACTAAAAAGAGTCTTATAAGTTAACACTGGCAAATGCTTAACAGTGTGGTTTCTACATCCTTTAATGCTGCACTTTCAGTTAATAGCCTTGGGGTGGCTTAGAAATACTGAGTTAAGAAGCCAGTCTAAAATTCTGTTTAGATGCTTGAGTTCAAGTAAGTTGATTCACTTGTGACATTCTGTTGGGCCCTTGGCCTTACACACTTTGTTCCTTTAAACTGCAATTCAGATTTTAACTACTACCATTATATTCCACCCACAGCACATACTCTAACTTTTGACTATATTTTCTGAATGGTAAATAGCAATGTTTCAAACAAAAGCCTTCCAGCAGAATCTACATAGCCCAGGCTTCATTTTACATTTCAAGAAAGGTACAAAGGTGCCTGACTTTCTGATCTCTCCTTGAAAATAGCCCAGAGGTGCCTTGTATTAGCAACAATATTAAAAACTAATTTGAAAACAAAGTACTTGAGTATCACATTAGGTATCAGTTCAAGCAAAGTCCCCAGATGGCACTGTGGATCACCGTATCAGTTCAATGGTCACATACTATAAAAATGGTAAAAATGTATATAGAAGATAATGATTTTTCACTTCACAGCAAAAGCATACTAACCAGTTAAGTGGGAGAGAAAAGGCAAAGTAAAATTCTGCTGATCTTATTTTAAAACAAGAGCTAGATAACAACAGCAAATGAAGTTAAAGAGGTGTGTAATGCTTTCTCCAGATATTATGAACTGTGGCTGCTCACATCCAAGCATATCCAATAATCTGAAAAAGCTCAAGCGTTTTTTTTATGGCTAACAGTAATAGATTCATTTTTTGCAAAAGACAGTAAAGTCAATGAGTCATGATTTATACCAACTTCTAACAACTGGGAGTGGAGAGAGCCCTGATGCTGGGGACAAATAATTTTCCGTGTGGGTTGTTGGCATTTTTTTTCTCCACTGAGAGTACCAACCGCTCTTCCCAGTGCCAAGCATAAAATCTGTCTCTTTTAATGTTGCTGTCATGTATTACTTCAAGGAGCCCCCTCAGAACAGCAGAAGGGCCTGCTGACTTGTATCTTTGTGCTGTCAGAACTGACATTATTGACTACCTATCACACACTCCTAACCTTTTAAAACATAATTTTTTGGTGTGCATAGAACAACAAAAAGAATAACCAGGGAAAGTAATTTCTCAAAAGCGACAATATAAAGCTGCACTAGGTACGATTCAGTCTGGCTGCAGCAGTACTGAAATTTACAATTTCAGATTGGGTAATTAAAATTCTGTCTTGTGCAAATACTCCTACCTTTATATGATTAAGTTTTCAAACACTCAGTGAGCAACAGAGGTGCATCTACCTAAAAGGTGTGAGGTGTCACATGGAGAAGTCCTCTGGAACTTCCCTAGAAGTGCCTGGAAGCATTTTTGCAGCAATGGTACTCAGCCTAACTGGACAGTAGAAAATCACAATTAATGTATAATAAAAAACATGCACAGACTGACAGATGTAACATTACCAGTATGCAAAAAATTAAAATGAAACAAATTAAGAACTCCAAACATTAAATTCAGATTGTTTATTGTAAACAGAATAACTCTAGCACTCTGTCATACTGGCTGTGTCACATGCACCCAATTCCACATCAACTGCTTAAAATAGCACTTGCAAAAATTACAGTTATGTAATAATAATTTATGGTTTCTTACATAAACTAATTAACAAGCACTAAAATTGAATTACAGTGTATTCTAGGTAGTTCTTTATTGCTTGTAGACACTGCAGCTTTGGATCCATTAAAATGAACCCATTAGTATGCCTGAGTTTATCAAAATTTACTGCTATATCAAACTCAGAAACTGTAAAATGCTGGAGAACACTTAAAAGCAATTAAGAGTTGTTGGAAAACTACATAGGTTTCCATATCCAGTCACAGAACTTTGAAGTTTGACATTTTTTCCTCTGGAAAACATGATTTTTGAGCTTGTGTTAAATACACTGCTATTCCAATTTATTTATATAATTTGTTAAAATTAGAGTTGATAGTACTTCCATGAATATATATCTATTTATTTTTACACACCATAGAAGCCATTTCATTTTATTCACCGTAAGAGTGGCATGTTTAAATACTAAGTCCCAAAATATATATTTTTATAATATGCTGTCAAAATTTTTAATATATATAATACAAATACTTTTACTAAAGGAAAACTATAAACAAAAGTGAAATGCAAGAGGGCAAAAAGCCTGTTTTATGTGAAAGATCCATGGAAAACGTGGTGAACATCTTTACTGGTTTTGCTTACACTATGCTTAATTTTCTCCTCAGGTTAAAAAAACACTAATTGTCTTCCTTGGCAACAGGTTACATCACAAATTATCAGCAAATTTATTAAAAAGATGTTGAAACATGTACTGTTATCCTTTAAAACACCTTTTAAAAGCACCATATTTTTCCAATTTGAAGAGACTCTCAGATAAACCCAACTTAAGGCCCTTACCCTGTCATTTCATTTGGCTTCAAGAGCCACTGTAGGAACAAACATTGATCCAATTACAGGAACATCAACTATACCAGGATTCTGATGTGTCACAGACATGAGTCACATCAGGGCATTAGTTTCAGATTCTTTTAATAAGATGCAAATTCTCACTAACACTCCTGATAGCAGATTTTGTATCCTCAGTACTTTGCATACTCTCTTCTGTCTGAGTAATTACCCTCTATTTTTATGTATTATGGAGATAGGAGAACTTACTACTCCTTTCACCTTTTTCTACTTGGGGCTGTCCCAAGCACAAGTCTACTCCGCAGAAGTCAGTAAAGCTGGTGAAGACCAGACCCCATATATTATCATTTTACTAAATTATGGAATATATATATATACACAAAAACAGTGTCTCAGCATAATTCCAGATCCTTCCGAGTTCTGCACAGCCTTCTTACCAGAAGGAGGAACAAACCTTTTGTGATGTAACCTGGAGCACACGCTGTGCTGTGTCAGTGTGTTAACCCAGCACAATCCCAAATGCCTTCCTGAAGGACAAGAAGGATCCACACATATCAGAGCAATGATGTATCTGATTCATTACAGGGCCTGGATTTGACATTCAGCTGTTCTTGAGTGAAGAACTACTGTGTGTTTCAAGTTATTTGCACTAGTGAGTGCTTTGCTGGACTGAGACCTAACATAACAAATGAGGCAAAACAGACTTGAGTTCTCCATCAGCACATGCACAACTGAAACAAAAAATTACACAAAATAAAGTATTTG
>VYZS01017298.1:0-28634 GCA_013400695.1 Neodrepanis coruscans
CTAGTCCAACATCCCTGCTCAAGAAGAGTTCCCTAGAGCACAGTGAAAAGACTGTGTCCAGACCTATCCATCATCTGCACCTCAGATAATTCATGCCTGTTAAAACAGTCTTCCTAGAATAACTCTGCAGATAAACTACATTGCTGGGGGACTTGTAAATTATGTAGAATAAGGAAATTGGAAACTTTTGGAAAGAAGTGGGGTTTAGAGAAATTTGTGTAACACAAATGCATTTATAATAAGAACTGCTGGTGAACTGGGGGCAGGATGGAGTAAGTTGCAGGTTATACATGTTACAATATGGTACTTTTCCACCTTCCTCCAAGAAAGTGAGTTGTGGTTATGAGGCTTCACAGCCACTGCAACTATTAGGATTCTGTGAGGCTCATGAATCAGCTCTACAGCTTTCCTTTCCAACTGCTCATCTGCCACCATACAGACAATGGTGTCAGGCTTCACACAAAGCATATAGTTATTTGTACAGTTTTGTGTTCTTCTAATCTAATGCATTTCTAATGAACTCTTCACTGTAAAATTGGTGCTTTCTTGAATATGAAAAGAGAAAATCCTTGGAATTCCTGCATTCTTTTCCGACTAAACAGAGACTACGTGCATTAAACATTTGTATTCATGAATATTTAAGCATATTTGTTCTTGTATTGATTTTATATAATGCCTTTGGGTGTTCTGTAGCAGGACTAGCTATGTAAACCTAAGTGAGTGACTTGGTGGGGGGGGGGGGGCAGGGCTTGAAAATTCCATAAATATGTGTTCACATAAGTAAAGGGTAGAGTTAGTGAGTTACCATTTAATTTCCTTGCTTTGCTTTCATTCTTTTTTCAAAATCTTAACATTAAACATACACTAGAGTTCTCTTTTTCATGTTCTTGAACAGTGTGATCTACTTTTAAAGATATTTTATGTTCTACACTGCATAAAACACACATTCTTCTTACTATTTTAAATCTTATTTTCCAAGCTATTGGTGGTTTTTTGGGCGTTGGGATTTTTTGTTCTGATTTATTCATCTGTTATTTTTATTGAACATTAATCTTGTAAGATGTTTTAACAGCTGTCTGTACAATAGCACAATCCATGGACTCTCAATTTGCTTGGCTGTAATGGGGGATTGAAAAGCAACTTCTTTCATTCCAGTACTGAGATAAAGTTATGCTTTCATCTGGAATTGATAGTTTATATTCACATCTTCACTGTTACCTAAGATAACCTTATTACATTTTTGTTCATGAAAGATTTTGGTGAAACATACAGTATTATTTAGTGTCTTGTGAGGACACAAGATAGTCCTGGTCCTTCGTGCAACATACATTCTGTAAGTGAACTTATTTACAAACATTTTGTTTCCTTTGGTTAACACAGAGCCTGTGTCTATGTGCTGGGTGGATTCATTTCAAAAGATGCTTCGGTGCCACTGTGTTTGATGAGTGCTTAGATGTGTCTGAGCATCACCTAACAGATGCTCTAGAAACAACTGGCAGGAAAGAATCAGTGAAACAAAGCGACTGCATAACTGCTACATAACTGCAATGTTATGTAGCACTTTTGTCATTAGGATGGGCCAATGGCATGCAATAAGTGTGGCTAACAGGACCAGGGAAATGATTGTCCCCCTGTCCTCAGCACTGGTGAGGCTGCACCTCAAATCTTATGTCCAGTTCTGGGCCCTTCACTACAAGAAGGACATGGAGGTGCTGGAGTTTGTCCAGAGAAGGGCAATAGAGCTGGGGAAGGGTCTGGTGCATACGTGCTGTGAGGAGTGCTGGAGGAAGCTGTCATTGTTCAACCAGGAGAAAAGGAGGCTCACAGGGAACCTTACTCCCCACAACTGCCTGAAAGGAGAGTGTATCCAGGTGGGGGTCAGGCTCTTCTCCCAGATAACTAGTGACAGGATAAAAGGACATAGCCTCAAGCTGCACCAGGGGAGGTTCAGACTGGAAATTAGGAAGAATTTCTTCACTGGAAGAGTGGTCAGGTATTGGAACGGACTTCCCAGGAATGGTGGAATCACCATTCCTGAAGTGTTCAAGAATCTACTGGATGTGGCACTTGGTGCTATGGTTTAGTTGACAAGGTGATGTTCAGTCAAAGGTTGGACTTGATGCTCTTGGAGGTCTTTTCCAAACTAAACAATTCTGTTACTCTATACAATTACATCATTCCAAAGTCTCTGTCTTTTGAAGTATAAAGTCAGATAAGACTCAAAGAAGATAGCTCCTCCAGTCCAACTGCTTGATAGAAGAAATGATGGAAATTATTGTTGGAAGTTAGAACTCTCAGTGGTGTCACCAGCCACCATACACAATCTCTCCCCAAGCAGTGTACCCAAAAACCTCTGAATTCAATTTTCTCTGCAAAGGTTCTTCTCTGCTATCTTACTTTTTGGAAAGTAACAGCTTGCTTTTTCTTCTTGGGATGAAAGATAACAGTCTTCACTTCACCAATGGAAAATATAAAATATTTGGAAAATTATAGGATTGTTCATTTTTGCATCTTGCCTAGACCAACATTATTGAGATATTTTTCAATTACATGTTCAAAAAAAAGACAAAGAGAATCAGAATGAGATTCGTATCCTAAGTACTGAAGAAATCTGTTCAACTCTTTTTGTTAGAATAATCTGTTGAGAAAACCATATAATCTCTTCTACAAAGAGTGGGAAATGATTCAGTGCAAGTTGCATGCATCTGAAAAATAATAAGCAAAGACTATCTTCATTCCAAAATACTTCCTTATCCTTGAAATCTGTTTCCTAACTAAAGTTTTAACCATCAGAATTTGATATTAACAGTATTTTCTATTGAAGAAGTGTCACTTTTACTGGGTTTCCTGGGCCTAGAGCTATATTTATGTCTAACAATTGATGATGCAACTGTAGAGATGCTCAAATTTTCTTAGCCAGCCATGAGAACCATGTCCTTTGTTTGAAATCAGTGTTTTCTAAGCTATGTTTGGAATGAGCTGTCTTTGTATTATCCCTTCACACTCTCCACATTATGCTGCCACTGGAAGGCTAATCAAGAGTCAAAACTTATGATTTACACCACCACCACTCTACAGGCTCAGGTCTGACCAGGGAGCATCCAGCCAATTCCTTTGGAATCGGGATGATTTCCAAGTAGACCACCTAGTGCACAGTAGCTAAAGCATTTGGTGGCTATTTTAATTCTGTATGCAACTAATACAAAAATATTCCTTACCTCTTTAGACACACATCATCTCATCATCTCTACCACTTAATGAAATTTCATCACAGAATTTGAAGATTTCTCTCATTTCTTTTCCTTTCTTAGTTCTTAAGAACTGTGGTTTGTTTTTTTTTTTTTTCCTAAGAAAGTTCTTAGTTCTAAAGACAGTGTTGAGAGTTTTCAGAGTTATAGGACTTTTGGAGGGCAATAAGCCCCCTTGCACAACTCAGCTTTTGATGGGAGAGCAGGCCTTACAGCCTGGCTTATTCTCATGGGAAAAGAATGCACGAGATATGCTAGGACAATTCGACCTGGCTGTTCTCATGAGAAAGCATGCAAAGGAACATAGTTTGACCTTGGTATAAGCAAGAGAAACTTAAAAAAAGAAGAAAACAGGCCTACAAACCCCACGAGGGATGAGACCAATCAAGCCTGTATTGCTGTAAAGAGATGTAACCAATTAGAGTCTGTAGAAGTGTGCTCATAAGTTTATTAACCAATAATAATAGTGTAAGAACTGTCTGCCAATAATAATAGAATTAGAAGCTGTGAACAAGTTAGAAAGAGTATAAAAATATGTCTGATGCTCTGAATAAAGGCTTCACTTTTGATCATATTGGTCGTCTTGTGATGTCCCAAGAAGAAGAAGAAGATTAGGAAAAATCCTCCACGTTTATTTACTATAGGACAGTGCACTGAACTTACTCAAATCATAAATACATTGACATTTACCATTTCAAAACTGCATTTTTATTCTGAACTTTCAATGTTTAAACTATCCATAAAAGCTGGGAAGAGTGTTTCTAAGTTACTATATTCAGCACTAAGTCCAACGGGCACAGATTGTCATCAGCTGATAGTAGTGAATGACTTGGTACATAAAAACTGACTCAGTGCATAACATTTGCAAAGTCAGGGCCTTTCATCTGAAAGGCTCCTGCAGATGTAGGATTGTGAAACTCTCCTCATTAATTTCCTGAGAGGTTGAAACATGTTCACCTTTCATAATGTATTTTAAACCCTATTAAAAATTGCTGTGGGTTGAAAAAAAAGGTTTTGGGAGCTAAACCGGTTTTTTCCCTCCCCTCCCCCCCCACCAATTGTCTTTCCCCTCCCTTCTAGGGATGGGGAAAGGGCTCTTTTTAGGGCTTTTTGGAAGTTTTTTGAAGGTTTTGGGGAGACGGGAGGGGATCTGGGCTGTGTTAAACTGTCTTTCCTGTGTGTTTGAGGCGGGTTGCCATGGACCATCCTGTCCTGGCACAGCCAGCCCCTGTGGGGACGGGGTAGGTCCCCGCCGCAGCCGTGGCTCCCGTGTGGCCAGGGTTGGTCCCTGTGCAGCTTTCCCGCAGGTGCAGCGCTTCCTCAGCTCGTTTTGCAGGCGTGGCTCCGTTGCCCCGGCCACAGTGCCGCCGGCGGCCAGTGGGCATGGCACGGCCTGGTGGCTTTCCCAGCGCAGTGGGTGGGGGTGCCCCGTCCCATCTCCGGTGGCGGCGCCAGCAGGCCCCAGCCCGGGCCCAGCTCAGTGCTGTGCATGCATGGTGGGGTCTCCCGTGCGTATGGAATAGAAGGGGGCTATTGGTGACCCTCTCACAGCGGAGGAGCTGCCGTGGCAAGAGGCCAGGGCTGGTGCGAGTCAGGGCAGCCCCGTGGCGGTGCTGGGACCCCCTGGGGATGCCGAGTGGGCCACAGGGGACCCACACCCTGGGGATCAGCCACAGGGTGCCATGTCGCCATTTTTGCTTGTAGCGGAACCTCTCGCTAGGGGCGGTTCCTGGGTGCTGACCATCCAATCTGAGGGGCCATTCGTGCCCAGGAGACGCTTGCACCTGCATGAGATTGGTCCCCTATAAAAGAGTGAGCGAGGTGGCCATCTTTATCTTTTCTGGACGGGAGCTGGTCGGGAGAACATCTCTGCTCGCCTCAGAGCTGACTTTTGCAGTGGCACAGGTGGATCGGCGACTCCAGTGACAGCAGCAGGGCTGAGGATCACATCTTTCCATCAGCAGTGGTATTCCTTCCCGGGGAAAAGAAGGGTGGGCGGTCGCGGTCTTTTAATTTTCCTGGTGTCTTTTCAGGAGCCTCCGGCAAAGACTTAGCACTACCCTAGCGTTTTCCTGTATCACCCGCTGGACCCGGAAGAGCTTATTTTGTCTCTCTTTGCGTTTTATTGTCAGTTTTCTGTGAGTGTAAAACAAACTTTGTTATTTGTTCTTTTTGGTGTGTGTTGCTTCTATTGGCTTTCTCTTGTCAGTACCACACGTCCTAGTGGTAAAACCATGACAAAAATACAGTGTTTTGAGCAATTAGCAAAATAATCTGATAGGCTTTCTTCATCAGTAATTTCTGAGATTGTTAACTGAGATAATGTTGTTAATTATATAATTTTAAACTAATTAAACCTGTAAATATTGCCTTCTCATAGTGCTTATATACTTTACCAAATTAAGCAGTCTACTGATAATAGAAAATTAACTGACTGCACAAGTAAAATCCACTCTTGTATTTTTTGTTCAACCATTTCATTAGCATTCCTTGAAATCAGACTAAAATGCACATGAAAATTTCAGGTTTTGAGGAGAAGGACACCTTTTAACTTTTCTTGTTTCTGAAGTTTGGAAGGGTATTGATGCCCTGAAGGGAGAAAAAAAAAAGCTCTTTTAGGTTAGATGTCAGCACAGTATCTCAAAATGTAACACAGTACATCATAATCTAGGGACCTAAAGAGATTATTTTCCTAAGAATTACCACTAGATAGAAAGCAAAATTCCTTCCTATGAAAGGATTGTAAATGAACTGCATCTGAGATGGCTTTAGATAGGCTTTATCATCCATAAAATTTCTATCTTTAGCCCCTTAGGGAGAAATATCTGCTCATATCTGCCTATAGTCCATAGCCTTCTCAATGTTCAAGGTAGAGAGAATAAGTGGGGTGTTTTAAGATGCTCATATCATTTTCTTTACAATTTACACTACCTTCAAGACAGCTCTAATTTAGGTTAAAATGTGATGAGAGTTGAAATCCATATGGCTTGTAGGAAAGTCAGTTTCCCAAAGCTGACTGTTCTTTGGATATTATTTTATTATTTTACTGTGTTTTAATTTGGTTGCTTATTTATTGTTCATCTCCTTTTGATACCTATATTGAGTAAAAGTGATTTTATCTTTTTAGTACTACATAAAAGGATATTTTAACTGCTTTAAATTTAATCTGTAAGATTTACGCTAAAAAGGTAATTTATTATTATATTTCACATTATAATTTTAAGTAAGTTTATATTCATTCTTTGTGTAGAATAACATTTCTTAATATTGAATATCATGCATCTGATTATTTTAAAGCCTCAAAGGCTTTCACAGAATATATTTAAAGTGAATTCACAATGATTATCAGTATTGAATACTTAAAATACAGAATCAAAGAATCGTTGAGGTAGGAAGGCATCATATACTTCAACACCACATTCAAAGCAGGGTCAGACAGAGCACGACACTTAGGATTGTAAGGTTGTGAATTCCTAAAGATGGAAAGGCAAGAAGTTTTGTGTGAGCACCCTGCTACAGTGTTGGGCCACTCTTACAATAAAAGTTGTTCTTAATTTGAAATGGAATTTAAATGTCAAGACCCTAACCCAACCTCTAGAGTTTCTTGCTCCCCAGAGACAGGACTTTTTGTTTCCCTTTGTTGAATATCACAAGGTTCCATCAAACCATTTCTCCCACCTGTCAAGGTCCCTCTGAACTGTAACACAACCTCCTGTATCAGCCACTCTTCCCAGTTTTATATGATCTGAAAACCTGCTGAGTACACTCTTTCTCATCATCTGGGTTAACAAAGATGTTAAACAATATTGTCTTTAGTGTTAAACCTCAGGGTACATCACTAGGGACCACCTTCCACCCTGACTTTGTGCTGCTAATCCAGGACATTTTTCAATCCACCTTGCTGTCCACTTCTCTAGCTCAAGCTCTATCAGCTTGACTATGAGGATTTTATGAATGACAATATCACAAGCCTTAGTAGGGTGAAGATAAATGACATTCAGTTCTCTCCCATCATCCACCAAACCAGTCATCTCATTATAGAAACTATCAGGTTTGTCATGCATGATTTTCCCTTCATAAATCCATGATGACTACTCCCAGTCACCTTCTTGTCCTTTGTATATCTGCAAATGGTTACCAGGATTATTTGCTAGATTACCTTCCTGGGGACCGAGGTGAGGTTCACTAATCTCCAGCTCCTTGGCCCTGCCCTTCTTGAAGGTAGAGGAGATATTTGCTTTCTTCCAATCTTCAACAACTTAGACTTTCACAGGCAGCTGAGAATGGCCTTATAGTGTCATTGGGTAGTTCCCTCAGGAACTACCAATAGGTTTGGGAGACTCATGTATGTTCAGTCTGTTTAAATGTTCCCTAAATTGATCCTCCTCCACAGATGGCAAATTCTCCTTGCTCCAGATTTTCCCATGAGTCTCAGGATCTGGCTGTCATGAAGACGTTAAGTACATCAGCCTTCTCCATGTCCTTTGTCTCCAGGAGACTGCCCCATTCAGCAGTGGACCCACATTATTCCTAATCCCCCTTTTCTTGCTGATGTACCTATAGAAGCCCTTCTTGTACTTTTGCATTTCTTGATTACCTATGTCAGGATGCTCAAGGCATCAAGGTACTCCAGAAACCCACTCAAGGTATCAATAAACTCCAGAATCCTCATGGACTTCTCATGCCATGCTGTGTTGACCTTAAGCAGGTATTAGGGTAGTTCAATATCCCTGTGAGAGCCAGGGCCTGTGAACATCCAGGTATCTGTAGAAGGTCTCAGCTGCTTCTTTCTGAATAGGCAGTCTTTAGCAGACATCCATGACAGTGTTGCTCACATTGGCCTGCCCTGAAACCTCACCCATCAGATTTCAGCTGGCTCATCACCACATAGAAAGCAACTACCCCTCCTCACCTTCCAGGTATTACTTCTCTAAGAGCCTGTACCTCTCCATGGCAGCACTCCATTTTTGTAAACCATCCTGCAATATAACTGTCATGACAATGAGACAATAGACGTGCAGCTGCACATGCATCTCTAATTCCTTCTATTTGTACTTCATTCACCATCTGTGAGTGTACAGGCACTTCAGAGAGTTACCCATTTGCACCAATTTCCCAGAAAAGACACAAAAGCTTCCTGCATCACACTGTCCCCACAGCACTGGTTTATGTGCATATGTTATGACTGGATCCCTTTGATCCTTGATGTTTTCAACATTTCCATTTTACAGATAATTTTTTTTCCTTTCTCTTCCCCACTTGAACATGGGTGCTCATTTCTTATGCTCACAATTTTTAGTTTAAAGCTCTCCTGAGAGGGCTGGTGACCCTGTCAGTAAAGATGCTTTTGCCCCACCAAGCCAGGGGGATCCCATCTCTTTCTCAGTTCTCCATCCCCAGAGGGAGTCTCACAGGCATAAAAGAGAGACCCCTGTCATCAAAACCATCTGTACACTCAGGCATAGACCTGCAAAATATGCTCACTGGCACTCAACCCCCTCTCCCTCACTGGCAGGATGAAGAAGACACCAGAGCTGTGCAGTTATGACTGATATACTGCAGGTTTCTACTGGCTATATTGCTGCCCAGCTGGGAAAGCAGTGAAAGCAATGTATCAGCAGCCTCTCCGTGACATCCCAGGTCCAAGACCCTGAAAAACAGCAAACCTGCCCTGAAGAACAGGTTACTTTAGCAGGTGGGGGGCCTCTGTCCCCTCCAGAAGTGAGTTCTATAACAATTCCTCTGTTCACCCTCTGGAGCTGCAGTCTCAGACATCCTGCTGAACACAGCTCCCAGTCCCTCATCTATAAGACAGGGAGGACTGGAGCCAGCCCAGTGCTAAAGCCTTTCAGCTTCTGCAGACAGGGAAACTCCATTCCCCAAACTCATGAGCACAAGCACACCCCACTCTGTGGATGATTTTACAAAACTTCAGCAATACGGCTTCACAACTGCTCTTTGCCATTGTCATTCTAGTTCTCCAGAAACATGTTTCATTAGAAATATTTCAAACATAGTAGCAAAAAGAGGTCAGGACCTGGTATTTTCTCTATAGCAATTTATCAACAGAAAGGAATTCTGAGGGTCTCTTATTAAAGTAGGATGTAAAACAAAAACTAAAGCGGAAAAAAAATCAAAACTAGATACCAAATGCAATACAGATTTTGATATATATATACAGTTTTCAAACGTTTCTGGAAAAAAATGATTCCTTTACTAAAAGGTTTGAAATTGCCAATATTATGTCTGATTTAAAAATAGCTAATGCAGAAAGAGAAAATAAAAAACAGAATGTCTGCTTACTATTCCCTTTTAATACGACTGTGGTTGAACTTTATGACCTGTGGTAGTATACTTTTACAACTATGTAATATTTGCAAAATCCAAATAATCTAATGAAGAAAAAATCTACAAAATCAAAATACTTTCAAATTAATAGACTCTCTACCTCTTCATTTTTTTTCATTCCATCTGTAAAACTAAATATAATTTTGCCCTAATCACTTGTTATCACAGATCAAGGGAAGGCTTACTTTCTAATTTTGAGAGATACCAGAAAGCTGCAATAATTGTCAACTTACTGTCTTGAATTAGCAAAATGTCCACAATGTTCTGTACCACAATGCAGTCTATTATAAAACTTATATTATTTGCCCATTAATTTTCAATTAAATAACTTTTCCTTGTCCTAAAAGAGATTATCTTTACATAGGAATTTCTTTTACTATTTACATGCTCTGATTTAATCTTTTGATCATGCATGAAATTACTTTGTCCTCACTCACTATTAGAAAAAGTATGATATTCAAACCATTGTAAGTCCCTAAGAAAGTGAATTTTTTTCCTAAAAATTTGGATCTAAGATTTTATTTTTATTTTATTTCTCCATGCTTGTTGATGAATTGTATTTTAATAACATTTTCTGACTAGTTGTGGGATTAAAAAAGTGCATTTTAACTGCATTTAAGTCGCTTTACTACTCAAGCTATTTTAAGTATAATTGCTTTGCAAGCTTTTTTAATTCCTCTCTTCCACTACTATACATTTTTGATTCCTTTTAATATTTCATGACTAAATAGAACATCCTTCTCTTGCCAAGCAGAGTGAAAAGAGTAGGACCCAATGTTTACAGTATCACACTTGTCACACACATCCATTTTTTCCTTGTTCTTTCTCACTTATGTTATTTGCCTTTACTCCTCAAGATAGCTCTTTATCCCCATAAACCACTTATATCTCCTGCAGTACCAGATGACCTTGATAAAAGTCATCTTTGGTGGTCATGTAATAATAGAGATTTTATAAAATTTTCTTTGAAAGCTGTATCTTCTGCCCAAAATTCCTCTGAAAAATCCTGGGTATTACTTTCTCATACAATAGCTGTTTTGTTTGTCACCAAGATCTTTTGTGAAGACCATCCTGATAAGCCCTAAACAATGTTGCTTTTCATTCTTCTCTGTCTTATCTTTCCTCAGCATTATCTTGTTTTCTTTATGTAACTCCCGACTTGGATGTGTGTTGCTTGAGGTTCCTTCAATGATTAATTCTGACTCGGAAGGCTCAAATCATCCTATATATTGATGGCTTCCCATTTTATATTGAATCCTGTTGATTTTAGTGTCTTTCTTAGATGTTTTATTTTTCAAATTGTTCTGCTCTTTTCCTCATGTAATAATGCTATGGTTCCTTCAGTTTTTTTCTCTTGTTCTGATTTGGTGTAAGTATTTCCCTTTGCTAGTCCTCCCTTCAGCCTTATTTTCTCCTTTGAGAATGCTGAAGTAAATAGCTTCCAGTGACAGTCACCTGTACCAATAAATTATCCTTACTGTCTCTTAGAGGGTTACCCACTGCAAGTGATTCTTTTTTTCCATAATGTTGCTGCAGAAATACTACTTCATTCTTGTCTTCACATTTCCTTCAAATTATTTTTTCATTCCTTTGACCTCATTTTATAAACTCCCCGTCCTTACCTGTGCTTGAAGTGTTACATGTTTTATGTTCCACACTTTATTCTTTTTATATTAAAATGGTACCCTTGCACTTCAGTAATACCTTTTATGTGAAGACCTATGTCGTGGTTTTACCACAAAATTAGTGATTCTGACAAGAGATGTCCGACAGAAGTCACACACACCCCCAAAAAGAAAGAAAACACACAGATATCACAGTTTATTTCACACACACTGAAAACCCGACAATAAAGTGCAACAAAACAGACAAATTAAGCTTTCCAGGGCCCGTGTTGGGGTGAGAACACTCTGGAATAGTGCTGGTCTCTCTCTGGGGCTCCCGAAGAGACGCCGGAATAATTAGAGAAGGCCCGCGACCAATCTGAGGACCCCCAGCAGTGCGGGCCTCCGCTCGGCTTTTCTGAAGAAAAACACTCAAGACAGTTAGAAACCGCGAGCGCCCCTCCCCTTCCCCAGGAAGGGATTTTCAGTGCTGATGGAAGAAATGTGGTCTTTAAACCCAGGCAATAACCGCAGATAATAGCCAGTCCACCTGCCCCCGGGGGAAAAGAAAAAAACCACAAGGGAAAAAAAAACGACCCCCGAGGAAGAAGTCCGCCTCCCCCCATGAAAATCACGAGAAAAATGTGATCCCGAGAGAGAGAAAGTCCACCCCTCCGAAAAAAAGAATAATCACGAGAGAACGTGATCCCTAAGAAAAAAGAAACAGCTCCCCCCTCCCAGGAAATACCACACCAGGCTGCTGCGGTGGAATCGCTGATCCGTCCTCCACGCAGACGTTAGTCTCGGCGCGAAGACGAGGAGCGATGTTGCCACAGCCACGTCCAGAGCAGAAAGAGAGAAAATGGTGCCTGCTCTCCCCTTTTATAGGGGGTCCTGATCTGAACATGCGTAGATGGGCCCCAGGGGGCCGGCCCTCCTCTAATTGGACAGTCGGCACCCTGGGGCCTGCCCCAGCAAGGCCTCATGCGCGCAGTCACTCATGGGAAAAGCCGCGGCCGCCTGGAAGCCACACACGGGCCAGGAGGGCATTTCCGCTAATGGCGGCCACCGCGCCGCATGCTCCCGGCCTGGCCGCCGCTCCGAGGGACACATACGCTGAGAAACGCCACTGCCGCTCAGCCAGTGCTGCCTGCACTCGCCTGGGCGGCCCACTGGTGCCGCTGTTACCCCGCCGCCGCCACCTCCTTCGTCTCCTGTGCAGCACGGCCCGGCCGAGGGCATCCAGGGCAGTGGCATGGGTGGCGGCGGTACAGCCGCACAGCCCACCCCAGCGCAGCCCCCGCTCCTCCGTGGGGGCCACCCAGCTGCCGCCGCTGCCACCGGCCCCCCACACGGGCTCCCACGCGGTAGGAAAAAAGAACGGTTTTACTTTCGTTTTCACCCCACAACAACCTATATGTTTTATAGTAACTAACGAGTTCAGTTCTGTTATGGAAATTGCACATGCCAGCCACTGTCACAAGGTTTGACTACAGGTTTCTGCATAAGTCAAAAGACAGATTTCTTTATAAAAGTACTTTTTATTAATAGTGTTTGATAGCTTGAGCTGCGTGCTTCCAAGGAGGGGTACCATACAAAATAAACCCTAAGTAATTATATACTTACAATTCTGAGTTTCCTGCCCCAAATGGGATCGTTTGGACCAACTGTGATTTTAAGGTCAACAGTCTCCTTAATTTGTTTGCTGTTTGGCTACTGAGCAGTTTATAAGTGGTCATCTTATCCTGTTAGGATAAGTGGTCATCGCATTCTTTCAGGTTAGTTTCTTTCACAGTTCTTTCACAGTTTCTGTAGTCAGCCATTCATTATGTTGTAATGTTGTTACAGTTCATACACCACAACCTACAGGCTTTGCCTACCTTAGCTATTGATGTTTAAGCTGTTAGCTTTGTCTACTCTAGCTGTTATTAATCTTTAAGCAGCTAGCTCTGAGTTTCAATTAACTTTTTCTCCAGCAGCTCTTAATATGTTCTAAGAAGTACTATCTGTCATTTCTAAATTAGTAAAAGGAAACTGAGGCACTGGAGCAAGAGAACTGACTTCTTCAAGATAAATACTAAGTCTCAATTATGCTGTCAGAAATGTAATTTTATTCCCTAGAGTGTTTAAGGGTTAGTTCCTTGCATTTTTTACTCGACTGTTTATCACAATACGCTTCTTTCACAAGTAAGGCTTGACTATAATTATTATTTCCTCTTCATTCCTACTGATGGTAGTCCCTATGGCTACTAAATGCTTTGCCATTCAACCTTGCAAACCTATCAGAAAAGGAGAACACTCTATTAAAAGCTCTTTCAAGCTTCTTATATTGTAACCTTTCCATATAGGTTCTAGTACAAGGTATTCTGGGTATCCACTGTACTTTTATATTTTTAAATGCATTAAAAAATCAAAATCTAGAAAAAAATAGTTGATATAGTATTCCTTTCTCTGCATGTATGTGTTACATTTTTAATTTTTAATTTCACAATTTTTAATTTTGTGATGACCATTACATTTCAAGTTTGTAATGCATATGCAGCACTGTCAGATTGACATTCAGCTAGTTACCCATTAAAATGCTTGTTTTGATAATGTCTGTAACATAAAGGTTTCTAAGTATAGACCACCTTACTAGAAAATTAATTCAATTCACAGCCTTACACTAGTGTGTATGTTTCAGCCTTGCAATAATATATAGGACTTTTGTTTTCAATTTCTTTTCTTTTTAAAAATGGTTATGCCAGTGTTGTGTAAGGTGATTTTGTGCTTCTTATGCTACATGTCTGTGTTGGTTTTGATGGCGATAGCGTTATTTTTTCCAAATTAACCAGTATGGGACTGATTTGGATTTATGTTCGAAACTTTTGACACAGGGATGGTTTAGCTATTGTTGAGTAGCATTTGCCCAGTGTCAAGGCTGGGGCCACACTAGATATTGTGAGGGGACACAGGGAGGGTAGCTGCCTCCAGTGACCAATGGGATATCCCAGATATGGATATGGAGGAAATAGGAGATATTTGGAGATACAGCACTTGTATTCCTAAATCACCATTAAGTCTGATGGGGATCTTGTCTCCTGGGGATGGCTGAACACCTGCCTGCCCATGGGAAACAGGGAATTAATTCCTTGTTTTGCTTTGCTTGCAGATACATGCACGACTTTTGCTTTCCATATTGAACTATCTTTGTCTTAACCCACAAGTTTTCTCACTTTTGCACTTCTGATTCTGCCCCCTCATCCCACTAGGGGACTGTTTGGAGCTTAGTTGTTGGCTGGGGTTAAACCAAAGCAGTCCTTTTTAGCACTCAACACTGAGCTCAAAGACTTTGAGATAACAACAGATTTGATTGGAATGTGCCAGATCAAATATACAGCTGTCACTGCGGTTTAACTTTTAATGTACAGGTTTCTGTGCTTGCCATGGGGCTTTCTTGCCTTACTGTATATCACAGCCTAATGCTCATTACTGGATGTGCTCTGATTTTGCTGCTTGCTGTAGTGCTCTACTGCTTATCATCTTATTCTGCTGTGCCCTGGGAACATTTTGGTAGCAGCAATGGCTGTGCATCTGGGCTGGCAGATGGCCAGGGCATCACTGCTCTTTCTGTGCTGCTGCACTGGGCTGGGTGAAGGAACTCCAGTGTGAACTTGAGTCAAGAGCACTGTGACCTGTGCATGAGCAGGGACACCCCAAAGCATCTGTGGCCATGAATGAGAACACATTAAAGCAGGTTTATCGCAAAGTGTCTGTGCACAGCAGCTATGTCTCTGAAAGCACTATGGCCCAAAGATAAGGTCACACTGGAGAAGGTACACCTTGAAGCAGCTGTGGCTGTGCATGAGCTCATATTGGGGCCCCTCAAAGCATGTGGCTGTGAATAAGCCCACAACAGAGCAGGTACATCCCTGATGGGACTGTAGTCACGGGTAAGGTCCTTTTGGAGCATATATATACACTGATATATCTCTGAAGGCATCGGGCTCCATGACCAGGCTGGAACAGCTGCACCTCCAGGTGACTGGATATGGATAAGCTATGCTGCTGCAGCTACATCTCTGAGCAGACTCTGGCTCATGGATAAGCTCCACTTGGAGCAGGTAAACCCCTAGGGTACTGCAAAGCAGAGGCAAAAAGGAGGAGTTCATTGCAATCTCTAATCCTATAACCTGGCCCAGAACGATCAGGGGTTGAGATTGTAATGGAGACACCTTTAAATTCTTGTAACATGTTTTGAGTTGCTTGTTATAGGAATTACTTTAGAAGGAATCACCCCGGATTCCTGAACCCATGGAGGACAAATCTTACAAGAAACAGTGTAAGTGCAGCAGCGACTTAATCTGGCTTTGGTGTCCAGTGGTGTCTTATAGCAAATTGCCTTCCTAGTACAAACCTTCATCACTGTCTGCTGTCTTTATTGTCATTTATAGAACAATGGAGATTTTGCCCAACACGTACTTTTTTCCCAAAGATCCTTCTGATCTCTGCATGCTTTCATAAATGCCAGTTCCACACAGTTGTGAAACATGATTCTATTTTCTGCCAATTCAGTGATGTCTTTAGGGTGCCATATTTCCATGCTCTTAATGTAGTCAATGCCTGTCTCCACCTCAGAAATAGTACAGGGAGTAAGCACAAAGTACTGCACTGTGCAAATCTGAACTGGTTTTCTCATCAATTCAGTTTATTTTTTAATTTGCCTGAGAAAAGTGCCTTCATTTTTGGCAACAAACACTGCTGTCTCAAAACTGTTTTTACTAAAATGTTTCCTTTGGAGAAGCAAGTGTGAAGGAAAGGAAAGAAAAACACATTATGCTGTTGTTTCTGTGAATTCTCACAACCAAAGCCTCACTGTGCCATATCATGACATAAAACACCAAACAGAGAAACAACCCCTGATATAAGCTGTTTATGATTAGCAAATAGAGGCTTGATTTTGCCATCCCTATGGAAGAGACTTTCACTGTCCTCCATTAAGTGTCTAATCAAAACCCACGTAGGTACAACTCTACTTCAGGATGAATCAGAGCAGCAAAATGTAACTTGGCTCTTTCATTTCCAGACAAAGACCTTCTGAAAAGATGACAAGAAAATATGAAGCAAATGCTTTGGAGAGACACTTAATTTTAGTGGTGTATCTGAATGAATAGTCACCTCTAACTACTAATTGAATAGCTGGATTCAGCTGAATAATAGGGAAGGACTGGGGTCCTCAATGCAAAATTATGGTATCCCCAGTGTAGCTCCTTAGCTGTCAGTGCTTACAGAGGATGTGAATTGGACACAGATAATACATGTTATTGGTGTATACTTATACAGTGGAGGCTTAAATATGTGCAAATAAATTAAAATTTTAATGTGAAATTTGCAAAAGAATGGGAGAAACAGAAGTTGCAAGGCTTAATCTTCATATTCCCATCTATATTAGCTTGCAATATTTCCCTAGGCTTGAAAGATAAATTGTAATAAACATTATCTGCCACAAAACCAGAGAAAAATACAATATCCTATGGAACAGAAAAAGAAACATGAGCTATAAAAGATAAAAGAACTTATTAATCTTTAATCATGTCCATTCTGAAAGAGTCAATACTACTTCCAGATGCTGAATCTTTTTCTTGTCCACTAAACCTATTAACAACTTTCTTAAAAACAACATAACAGACCAAAATCCAGGGAAGTTCTGTAATACACGGCTAAGCTTTAATGTGAGTATAGAGTTTATACACTAAGGAGAGATCTGACTGTGACTTTTGCTTTAGGAAATAGTTCAAGTTCTATTATTGTGCCTGAGTTTGTTTCTTAAGCAAGAATCTCATGCCACTGAATTCTCTGCCAGACTAGGGCAGGTGTTCCCCAAGGCCACTGATCTTGATGAGCTGTTCCCGCTGAGCTCTTACTCTTGAATTATGAATGTCTTTTTGCACTGTGCCTCTTTGAAGATGATTCTTTATATCTGGTAGATTCAAACAACACCAGAGGAACATTGTCTTTTTCTTCTCTTCTAGTTGGTTTGTACCAGTTTTTTCGTGTTACGATTATCTTTCCTGATTAAAAAGGAAAAAAAAAAGTCAATGCAAAACCCCTCAGTTTCTCTATGTGCATCTGTGACCAAAACTGATCGTTCCCGAAAAACCCTTTTCCTTCTAGTGAGGGTACACCAAGTGTTGATAAAAATGCTTGATTTGTGTTCTTCCCATTGAGAATTAGAAGGACAGCATGGAGGAATTGCAGAATTGCTTCTATTACAATACATGCTCAAACAGAATCCTTCTGTCCTGTAACAGATAAATACAAAAGAATAGCTAAACATGTCTTTTCTTCCACCTGCCCTACCCACTTTTTCTCACACCAACTTCAATTCAGATTTTTACTGCCAAGAGGAAATTAAAGAAAATGTGGTCTTCATGGAGTGCAGTTTCTCTTGAATACTTTGCAGCTTTTAATATTTTCATGCCTTTGCGAGCCACCTGCTTTGTTTGTGTGTTAAAGCCTAAGGTAATTCTGAGAAATAAACATTCAGCTCACAGTTCTGGGAATGCAACAGATTGTTCCTATAACTGATAATTGAAGAGTGCCCTTAAAACAGGACGTGACTATTATATGTGATGGAAAACAACAACGAAATGAATGACCAGGGAATCTTCCTGGAAATGACCCCAGCAGTTACAGGTCCACTTTTCCTATTCATGCATTTAATATTGCAGCAGTTTCTTTTTCTCCTTCTTGCCCCCAGTAATCTGGGATTTGATTAAATTTATTGGTTTATGTTTCATTACTCTTTTGGATTAAGGAATATAGCAGAGCTGTAGAGTTACTCACATATGTGCTGGTATGGATAGTTAACTTCAATTACAGGGCATGCAGTTCCTGATGAGCAGGCCAGGCACAAACAGAAAAATTTGGTTTTAATGGGCTATTTTATGCTTTCTTCTTGTTTCTTTCCTTTCAGAGAATAAAACTATCCTTGCAAATTTAACCACAGTCTCTAGGCTGGAAGTTGAAGCAAGAAAAAAACACTTTTATTAGAGTATTCTCAGCATACAGGTAGCAAGATAGAAATTACAGCCCACCACACACAAGCAGAATTCTCCTGAACCTATTCATTGCAAATGTGTCTTTTTTATTCAAACTTTCTTTTTTTTTTTCCACTTCGTACTAATTAATAAACTTAGATAAGCAGCCATTTACACAAATCTCAGTAGGGTAACCAGCCATTTGCCAGGTCAGACATAAGCACTGAAGTCATGTAGGGTTGGTTGCAGCTTTCCCATAAGTCAATCCAAATATTTTTGGCCAATGTGTGTGTGTGTGTTATAATTTTTTACAGCTGTGAAGCTTCTAATGGATATTGTTAATTGAAATGAACTATTCTTATTTCAATTTTATATCTATTATGGTGAAACATCATTCTTAAGTCAATTTTGAGAAAAGCTAATCTTGTGTAAAACATTCACAAATAGGCGTATTCCCCCACCCCTCCTTTAATTTGTCAGTTACAAAAAGTGTTTTCTTCCTTTAAATAATTAAAAAATGCACTGGCTAAGACTTAGTTACATTTCAAAAAAAAAACAAAAAACAATTCAGGCTCTTACCACATAGTTGAAGTAATTTTCTGTATTGGTAGATCTTTGTATCATTGGAGAAGTCATTCATAAAGGTACCAACAACTTATAAAAAAAGTATCTATTTTTAGGTGAGACACAAAGAAAACAGTATTTTTAGAATGACAGCAAGATTCAGAAACTTACAGTTGAAGACAAGAATCAATTTTAAATCTTAAAATTATGGGGAGAAAAAGAAAATATAAACAGACATAATAATATACCAGTACCTCACATACCTCAAGTTTGATCAAGTTGAAGTTGCGGTCAAAATACACTTATGTCTTAAAGGGTTTTTCTCTGTGGACATGAATGTGGATGTGAATCCAATGATGTCCCATGAGCTTATTTTTTCCTTTGTTTTTCAGCAGAAATAATGCCCAGTGTCCTTCTGGTGCAGAATATGAAAGTACAAACAGACTAACAGACTATATGATCTTAAGATATTTGAAACTGGGAAGACTGATCTGTATTCTAGCAGTCAGTGACAAGAGGTGGCAATTTCTTTGACTAGAACTCCGGAGTGCTTGGTCATTTTGTTTTTCAAACTATTGCTCCCCCAGATACCGTCGAAATAACCATGACTTAATCATTAAGTAATCATTTTTTAACATAATGCTGTTTTGTTTAGATATGACTTTTATCATTAAACATATCCTTTATTTTTCACAGATCAATTTATAGCTGGGGATACTTTCACATGAGAAAGTATGTTATCCCTCCATTGCTTAATATATACATTATGAAGGAAGGCAGCATAAATGACACCACGACACCATTTACATGGTGTAGAATAAGCGATATGCAAATTCAGAATTAATAGAGAATTTTTTCATACACAACTTTATGAAACTAGTTGGCATAAAATTTTCTTAAAGGTGGAAATTTCACAAGATTTTTTAAAATGGATGAATCTCCCATAAACAAAAATATCTGCAATTATCAGCTACTGCTTTTGGAAAATATTATATGTATGTCAGACTGTCTCCTGCTGGTTGGGAAGGTTTTTTGAGCTATCCATTGATTTGGCCACTGGTGCGTAAAATAAAAGAACTCGGGGATCAAAATTTCTGTTCTACTGTAACAATTTTTATGTTCCTACATCAAACAATGTTTTAGATATTTCTAAATTTACTGTTGTTTAAAAGCATTAAAAAAACCCACAAAAAATTCAAAACGCTGTCACCTAATGCAGAACACTGTAGCTGTCACTGATTCTTTACTGAATAGAATACAAATTCATTGTACACCTATCTGTATTTACTGCTCATGAGAATGGCAGGCCCTCTGAGTAATCTAATTTAATTTTGAAATGATCCCTTTTTAAGTCAAAAATGACCTACATGACCTCCAGAGCAAACCATTTGCTCTGGTTTAACATAAATCTACCTCGGTTATGATTTCCATGATTTGAAATTGTGTTTCAAGCAAATCACAACACCATTGTCCAAGCTCGAAATGATCCAAAATGCATTAAGTGGAACTATCTGATGATAGATCTAGAGCACAGTACTCTGTATTCCAGTAACAAAACTCATAAAAAGCCTGACAACAATTAGAATCAAGTGCAAAACCCATTTTCTTGGTTGGATGTTCAAGGATACCTCCTTCCTAAATGCGAGCAGGCACCTCCATCTGTTAGTCTTCAAGGAGAAGTGTATTTTTTCCCTCAGCAAAACCATTTCAGACACTAAGACAGTAAGTTCTTACACTCAGTCATCTAGGAGTCATTGGTTTCAGCGTGTAACTCATAGTACAAACAGGGAAGTGAAATACTTGCTTTACTTGTAGTCTCTTAAGTGAAAATATTGTGGTTGATCTGAACATATATAAAAACTTAATTTTCTAGAGGCCTTGACTCTCTATTTACTTTCTTATCTTTTTGAAACCATTCTCTTCTCTAGATTAGTAGTTTTTCTCTTTTTGAATGCTGATATTCTATCATTTTGGTATTTAATGTGTTAGAACTTTAAAAATATAGATATACAACTTCCTACTTCAGCTTATTAGATAAAACTTTTTCAACACTAAAGGGAAAAAAAAGAACGGGAAGAATATCTGCTTGGCTTTCCCTTCATGATTTTGTGTTTTTTTTTTAATGAAAAAGTGTATAGATGAGAAAAAAGAAGTACACTACCAGTACCCATAGAAAAAGGGATACAATACAAGAGAGATATAAAACTATTAGAGAGTGTCTGAAGGAGGGTAATGAGGATGATGAAGGTCCTTGAGGGGAAGAGTGTGAGGAACAGCTGAGAGCACTTGTGTGTTCAGCTGGAGAACAGGAGACAGAGGGGAGACCTCATTGCAGGGACAACTTCCTATGGGAGGAAGAGACCTGATCTCTGATCTCTGCTCTGTGGGGACCAGGGACAGGAGCTCAGGGAATGGCCTGGAGTTGTGTCGGGGAGGTTTAGGTTGGATATTAGAACAAGGTTCTTTCTGCAGAGGGTGGTTGGGTACTGAACAGGCTCCCCAGGGCAACAGCACCAAACTTGACAGAGCTCAAGAAGTGTCCAGATGATACTCTCTGACACATGGTGTTACTCTTGGGATGACCTGTGCAGGGTCAGAAGTTGGACTTTGATGATCCTCATGGATCCCTTCCAACTCAGGATATTCTATGATTCTATGGCTGTTCTGTGTAGGAGTCTAGGTAACACATTATTGTAAAGCTTCTGCGTGTTAAAAGCAAAGCAAGAGCAAAATCTCCAACATTTTCTCTATCTTCAAGAGGCTCCTAAAGATTGAGAATCCTTCATAGATTGGCTGCTCTGTTAACTTTCATAGAAGGGTTATTTAGGAAAAGGCACTCTCTCAGCTGTGTAAATCTTATTCATTGAGAATAGGAAAAAAGTTTGAAATCACATTGAACACCACAGGAGGTTTTTCTTGATCACAGAAATAAAAATCCAGATATGTATTTCCAAATCCCATTTAGACACCAATAAAAACACAGATCCAAAATAATTCCATCAAGTAGTGACAGGACAAGGGGAAATGGCTTCAAATTGAAAAAGAGTAGATTTAGATTACCAAATTAAGAAGATTTAGATTACTCTGAGAGAGATGAGGCTCTGAAATAGGTTGCCAGAGAAGCTGTGGTTGCCCCATCCCTGGAAGTGTTCAAGGCCAGGCTAAATGGAGGCCTGAGCAATCTGGTCTCTAGTGAATAGTGACCCTGTTCAGAGCAGGGATGTGGGAATGAGATGATCTTTAAGGTACCTTCCTACCTAGACATTCTGTGATTCTCTGCTTCTATGACTCCCAAGTAGAAACACTGCAAGAAAGGGCAATAAATAATCAGAAAAGTTTCAGTGACACTGGACCATATATTACTTACTGTCAGGTTTGACTTTTTTGAGACAGTATAAATAAATGTCATAAGAGAAATAGAAAGTTTGGCTTCAAGTTGTATGTACTGTTAATGAGATGTTGGCAAATAGAGTTGAAATATTTATTAAAATACCTTGACAAATTTTAACATTGTGGCTAATTAAAATTTCTAGTATTCTTTTTGTCTTTTCTTACATTAAGATCTATCCCAGCACGTGAACTGGAGCTGTACTGTACCTATACTATCACTTCAGCAAGCTGACTGTGTTCTTGTAACGGAGAGTAAGAACATATTTCTTCCATCCCAATCCATCAGAAAGCTTTTTAAAAGAGCATGCTCCAGTTCAGTAGCCATGTTAGCACTGTGGATCATAACTTGAGGAAGAAAAATACTTCAAGTTCCCAGCTAATATGAAGGTCTGGCTAAAACATGATCCACAGAAATATAAAAATAAAAAGCAAGCATAGATTGCAATCATAAATAGCAGGCAAATTTTACTTTTATGGGCATCAAAGGATGCTAAGGCAACAGAATTCTAATAGGGACTATTAAAGGAAAATACCATGAGAAAAATTAACAACTCTTAAAGGAAAAAAAAAAAAAAAAGAAGAAAAGAAAAAGAAAGGAAATGGAAAAATAACGCATAGAAATAATGATATATGGACATCAAGGGTCAAACAGAATATATCCATTTACACTTATCAAATAATCACCCTGAAAAGGGTTTTACTGTACAGTAACATATATAATACAGGATAAAGTTGATTGCTCTACCCCTGAAAGTAGGCCGAACTGTTATTTTTGTTAGAGATATCTCATGAGAGCAAAAAAAGTGAATGGATAACTCATAATTCCATAAAACTTTCCCCAAATTATTTTGCTACTGGAGCTACAGAGAGCCTGAGCTGTTAAGGGTAACTTACTTTTAAGTGACATTTCTAACACATAGTATAATTTTCCTGAATCAAAGAGTAATTTCTTTACTAGTTCTTTTTTTTTTTCTTCTTAATTATAAGTTTTCCTGGAGCTTATTAATAATTACTGTTATTATTTAAATTTATCATGCATACAAAATGCAGCTCAAGAGTTCATACTGATCATTATTTATGACTGCTTGAAATTTCACAACAAGGATGCTATTAGGAAGAAAAAAGGGAGAAAATACTTTCATGTTTCCCTTGCTTAAATGTTTTCAAGTAGAGATTTGGTTGGCAATTAACATAAATGAAAAACAATGAACACCTCTTAACACCTTCTCTGGCTGCTATCTGTGGTGTCATAGAAGTCACTCAAAAGAGAGAAAGGCTCTTGGGGCAACCAGGATGCTGAGAGAAAGGAAAATACTAGAGGAAGATTTAGAAAATTTAGAGAATTCTTTCTCTTGCAGCTTGGAAGTCCTACAACAGAATCACAGAAGGGCTGAGGCAGGAAGGGACTTCTTCAGCTCCTCCTGCTCAGGGAGTGTCAGCAAAGCAGGTTGACCAGTACCATGTTCTTCCAGGTTCTGAGTTTCTCCAGGGTAGTGACTCAACAACCCCTATGGGAAACCACCCTCAAATAAGATATTTATCTTACTTTTAAACGGTGCTTCCTGTATTTCTGTGTGCCCCTTGTTTCTCGCCCCCATCACTGGGCAGCTCTGGGAAGAATCTGGCTTCATCTTCTTTTCTGTGCTCCATCACATATTTTTACACACTGACAAAATTTTCTTTCCAGGTTGAATACTCCCAGTTCTCTCAGCCTCCCTTTGAGTATTGGATACTCCAAGCCCTTCCTTAATCATCCTTATGTCCCTGTGCTAGACTTGCTCCAGTAAAACTCTCTTGTATTGAGGAACTCAGCGCTGGACCCATCACTCTAAATGTGTCTCATTTACCAAGACCCTTTGTGATCTTTTCCACCAACATGGATATTTCTAAGTCACAAAATAATTTTTACTTCAGTAAGTACCCTGGATCCAACGCAAAAAATGCCATGGAGATGCTACTCTGTATTTCCAAACCTCCTCATTAAATCTTGATCCCCTATAACTCTGTGAGCAGAGAGATCAGTCCTAAATTAGTTTTGAATTCTTTCTACAGGTTTTGGTTGCTCTGCTGAGTTCCTAAATTTAACAAACAAACAGAAAACCCTCAAGAAAAAGATATTAAAAATAATATTTTTATTAATCCCTTATGTAAGATTTTACTCTCCAATTCTCCTTTTGACAAATATTGATCCTCCCCAACCCTCCACCTTTTTTGTTTCCTATGAAGTACAAGTCAGCACAGCAATATATACAGCACACTGATTTCTCTTGCTTGTCAAAAACATAACTGATGATTTCATCAGTGTTATTGGCACAGTTCTTGCAAAAAAAAAAAAAAAAGGATTTTTTAGCTTGTTTTCCCTGACAATCTTGCTTCTTCTGCAGTAATGTAAATATTCTGCAGCATCGTGCTTTATCTGTGGGAACTGTGAGATTTTAAAATGTTCTTTTTTTTTTTTTTCTCTCAAAGAATGTATCTAGAACTCAGATGCTTCCACTTACGAAGTTATAAGAGAAATTTCCTATAATTCTGAAAATGTTGTAAAATGCTGGGTCTAAGTTACACAAACAATTGCCAAAGGGATGACCCAAGCTTATTTCTAAGTACTCATCTCATTTACCAGGCTTCCAGATCTTCTGGACATAAGACAACTAAAAATATTGAATGGTCCAAGTTTAAATAGCCTAAGTATATGCATAGTCATCATGTGTGCCTGAAAATGAGCTGAATCACCCAGAAATTCAGTCTTTGAGGACCTCATGTTCCAAGTATTTCAGTAGAAAGAGATCTTTATGCTTTCTCTGGCTCTGAGAAAGTTGAGGTCTGCTCATATAAGAGAGTCAGGAAGATTTAGGCCTTCATATATTTTAAAGTTTATTTCCCAACTAGAATTTTCTCAATTTTCAGCTTGTTACACACAGATATACAGAATAGGTTTCCCTGTACAATAAAAATGCAACCACTCCCAGAAGAACATTCTAAAAATATATTCAAATTTTAACTCTGTTGAAGTTGATGTAAAAATTCTCTTTCAAGATGTATTTTTCACACCTCATTCCTTATTATTTAATGATAAATACATCTACACAGAAGAAATTGAACATTAAAAGGGCATGAGCAAATGCTTTGTAAACCCAACCCTTATTATTTTAGAGAAGTTTAATTTCAGTATATTTCTCAACAGTGTAAGTAAGTATTGTTGGTTGTTTTCTTCCTTATTTTAAGTTAGATATCTTTTCGAGTCAGCTTTTTTCTTGCCCAAAGAATTTTTAGTGCCCTACAAGGTTTACTGCACCATAACTATTGTTCTTGGCCTACCACACTCTTTTAATGTGGGTAAAAAAAAATATAAATCTTGAATTGTTAAGAACAACCTCTAGAAAATTATGTATCTCCAAAGAAAAATCCTATTTTATGTTTCTATGTACTTCTGATAACGTAGATTTGCATAACAATACAAGATTTTTCCCCCTTTTTAAGACAAATGTTATAGCACCCTGACATTTGCCAACTCAAATGGTTATTTATAGGAAACATTCATTACTTACTTTGAAAATCTAAACAAGAAAGCAGTGAAAAAGAGGTTTTCTTTTCTACTTAAGGATCCTGTAAACGTACTTAAAATGCTTACATAAAGACAATTAGATTTTTTTTTAAGTTATGTAAGATAATGTACAGAATTGCAATCTGGTTTGAAGTCAGTTGAAAGGTGATCAAGGCAGTCTTTATTAAAAAAAAACACTATCTGTGGATGAAAAAACAATTCACTATAAATCAGGAGTTCATTCTTATTTGTAGTACTGTGCTTAATTCCTTGCCTTACTATGAGTTATAACAGATACAGAAGGATAATGAAAAACATATTAGAAAGACAGAAAAAAGCAGGTGAGATGAATAAATCGGGATCATCCCATTTAGAAAAGACATAAGAAACTGTTTATTCTTATAATACAGTATCCAGAGAAACCCAAATGAGCACTCTTATCTCTGAAAACTCATCAGATTTAAAACTAATGAAAGTAAATATTGTGTAATATAGACAGGGCTAACTTTTCAAGCTGCTTGTTGTAACAATATATTACATGATATGAAGAGTTCAGAATATCTCATTAAAGGAGCAGATGTCTCCTTATGAATAAGAACTTCTGAAGTTGAAGGTCCAAAATTAAATTAAAAGATAAGTGTGGGTATTAACTATGGGATTTAGATCACATGCCTTCATAACAGTCTTGTTTAAACCCTCACATTCTTTTGAATTTTCTGTCATTATTTATTTGTTAATCTCTTCCTGAAATCACAGCTGAGCACTTTGATCGTGACCATGTTGAGAACTGGAGCTGTGCTCAGTTCACTTGGACAAATGAATATACTAAAAATTATGTATTCCTCTTCTCCCAGCCTCATTTATGCATATAAATAAATTTCTAGGTCCCCCCTAAAAGTTTCACTGACTATTGACAGTCCTTGATCACTTGTGTCATATATAAGTCAACAATTACCCAGTTCCAACAAAAGCTGGGACAGTGACATGGATTAAGATAGTCAGATAGCTCTGAATCCCAGATACTCCAATCTGAACAGCACTTAAAAGAAACAGCACATTTCACAGAATCATAGAATGACCTGGGGTCAAGGATCATCTCATTCCAACCCCTCTGTCAAGGGCAGGGACACCTTCCACTAGATCAGGTTGCTCAGATCCCATCCAACCTGGCCTTGAATACTCCCAGGGATGGGACAGCCACAGCTTCTTTGGTCAACCTGTGCCAGGACCTCACCACTCTCACAGCAATTAATTTCTTCCTCATGTCTAATATAAACCTACTCTCTGTCAGTTTGAGCCCTTGTCCTGTCACTACATGCTCTTGCAAGTAGTCTCTATGTTGTCTTGTAGCCTCCTCAGGTACTGGAAGGCCACAATGAAGTCACCCCAAAGCCTTCTCTTCTCCAGGCTGAATAGCCTTTCCTCATAGCAGAGGTGCTCCATCCCTCTAATTTGCCTGGTGGCCTTCTCTGGACTTGCTCCAACAGGTCCATGTCCTTTCTGTGCTGGGACCCCAGAACTGGAGGCAGCTCTGCAAGTGGGGTCTCACCAGAGAGGAGAAGAGGGCCAGAATCCCCTTCCTCACCTGCTGCCCACACTCCTTTGGATGCAGCCCAATCCAGTAGGATTTCTGGACTGGAAACACATGTTGCCAGCTCATGTCTAGCCTCTGGTCCACCAGCAATGCAATATAGAACTGTAAGCCAAAGGTATCCATAAACCTTTTCCCTTTATGTCTAGTTTTACATTCTATAGTTCATATTCCTTCCTTTGGTCTGCAGTTTTGTATATTTTTAGTCCTTGCTCTTAATGAAAGGATAGATCGCTCAATAAGTGTGATTTACATTTTGTTCCACATGTTGCTGAAATTCATCATGATTCAAAGCACTGCAGGGAACAAGTTTCACAGTTACAGAACAGCAGCTGAGAAAGGTCTATGTTTTGCACACACAACATTTTAAAAACAACCGCTCTTCAAATTTTCATCATGTAGCAACCATTCTTTGCTATTCCACATGCTGAAATAACTCTGCACTTCTTGACTAAGGCCAGAAAATCTTGTCTCTTCATCAGTGCTGCAGTAATAAAATATTCTTGAAGGTTCTTTCAATTAAATTAACCGATATTGCACAAAACCAGATATTAGCACTTGCATAATCTGGTAGTATGGTTCATGGAGCAGTAGTTTTTGTTGAAGAAATGGTAACAAATCACTGGTGGGATTTCAGTAACCAAAAGCAGATGTTTACACTTGTCAGGCACGAAGGTGACAGTTCCAATGAATTAAGGAAATGTAGTAATTTACGAAACATTATTTGGTAGCATCCATGATATTCTCAGTTAAACCCCCCCCCCAAATAGCATGAAAAAAGTTTGAAATAAACCACCAGTAATAGGAAAGAAAAAAGGGTGTGTAAGGCTGTTCTTAAGTACTCATACAAGAGGTAAATACATAACTTCCATGTTGTTGAATATGTAGGCAGTTATATTCAAGCCACCTGGAGCCTCTTAGCATTGACAGTATCACTCTCACGTGAAATAGTTAATGTGTCCATAATCCTGCCCAAATATCTGCAGCTGATAGTGATGGGATAATAACTGTTGAGAGTTCATGGGTTTTTTGAGTGATGGATCTGAGAAGAGGAATAGAAATGGGGTAATCTAAAATATATCTGGAGTTCAGACAAGTTAACTTGTCTCATCTCTCTAATGCTACTTTTGCTGCACTGGACTCAGGAACGTTGTTGTAGGTTGGGGAGGATAAAACCGCTCCTCCCCTGCTACACTCTGATGGGACTGTCCGCGGCCCCGCGCTGTCGCGCCTGTGGGGACTGCGGCGGGAGCGGGGCCGCCGCGCGCGCCGGGGGCTGCGGGTGATGGCGCCATGATGGCCAGCGGCAGCGGGCGGGCTGGCGGC
>VYZS01017298.1:35102-48628 GCA_013400695.1 Neodrepanis coruscans
GGCTAAGTGTTCTTAGCGGTTTTGTATGGGGTTTAGCTTTTTTTTTTTTTTTTTTCACGATTAATACGGGAGGGAAATAAAACGATTCTCAAAAACGTTTCTGCCAGGGACCGTGCTTAAAAATCCGCGTCTGCCCGCGGGGAAGGCGGCGCGGGCTTCGTTTTTAGGAGCAGCGAGAAGCGCTGGCGGTAGCGCCCGTGAGAAACCTGACCTTAAGTCCGGCTGTCGGGGTTCCTCCTCTCCCGAGGAGCGCTCCTCAAACCCCGCCGGGACTCCGAGCTCCCCCTGGACGCTGGCGGGGCCGCGGGGCCGTGCGCAGGTGCGGAGCCCCTGTGACACGGACTGATGCTGTGGGGGCAGCTGTACGGGGACGGGTCGCTGTGGGCTGGTGCCTCAAGGTGCGTTTAGCCCTTTGCATGTTTATGTGCATATANCCCGGCGCCGGGCACCAGGGGGCGGCAGAGCTCCACGGCGGCGCTGGGCAGTGCCCGGGACGGGGCGGCCCCGGGGCCCGGGAAGGGGGTGAGAAGGGGCTGGATGTGTCCCCCCGGCGCTACATCAAGCCCTGTGACGTGGCTGCGGGTTCTGTTGCGCTTGAGGCAGGGGAGGGGGGCGGGCGTTGTGCCTTGAGGTATCAAGGCTGCATCTCCGAAGGTCTTGCATGGGTTTGCGGCTAAACCTCACACCGTTCCAGGTGTTTTCTCCCGATGATAAGTAGGGAAGAGGCAGCAGATGCTCTCAGTTTCTCTCGAAATGCTTCCCTGCTTTTGCCGCCTCGGGGTGCGCTCCGGAGCTCTCCCGCTGAGCAGCGATTCCAACAGTCCGGACGCTTTTCCAGCATTGCCAGCGCTGGGATAGCGAAGGTGGAGGACGGGAGGAAGGAGCCAGGCTTTGCGTTGATCTACCTGGGTGTAATAGTGTGCGTAGGGATGTGGTTTGTGCCTCCTCCAACGGAGGAACCGTGGAAAGCTACATCGTGAAGTGTAACTGCTGCAGCGTAGGAAGATTGCTTAGTTTTGGTATCTTACTATCACAAATGTCAGGAGATAAAAAATGGAGTGAAATTATAGATGCTATTAAGGTGTGTTTTAAAAATTATAGGATGGTAGATGCGAGGTGGGGAAGGAAAGGAGAGGAGGAAAGCTGAATAAATCTAATATTGGTAGTAAGTTGTTATTGCTCTCAATTTAAAGAAACAGCTTATTTATTTATTTATTTTTTTTTTTAGTATAGGGAGTGAATTGTGTTGGCAGGGGAAGAGTGAGATTTTTGAACTGACTGTAGAAATAGCAGAAATGTCCAGCCTCAAACAAAGCAAGGCATAGTAAATGGGAGTGGGAGAACATCTGCATATGGAAAATATTCCCGTTTAGGTTGCCAGGGGAGAGGAAACTCTACAGTGCTGTGATTTTTTTTTTTAATTATTTTTAATAAGCATTGTGATGGTGAGGGATTTATTGTATGTTGATTATTTTTGACACCTCCTTGAGATAATCTAGAGGATTTCTTGAAGTGAACCAAATCATTTGAGATACTATTCTAAAAACCCTTGGGATTTATCTTTTTTAGTGGGAATGCAGTGGGGGAGGGAACACTTAATACTTACTTCATCAACTGAAGATTGTGGTGTTTGTGAGGGTTATTTTCTTAGTTTTTAAGAAAAGAATTATTATGCAAGTATTAGATGATAATTATGACTTTTTGATGCTAAATAGAAATAATGTGGATCATTAGGGAAAAGAGTAACTAGATTTGGATCATTTGCTTTGGAAATACTGACAGTCTTGGCTTGAGGATTTATGTTTTGAAGAATAGAGCTGCAGTAGATTTTATGAAGAATGACTGAAGCCTTTCCTTTGGAAAGTGCTGGTGTTTGACTGGAGAGAGGGAACTGTGCTGTGTTTGTTCCATTCCAGAAAATCAGAGCAGTTTGAAAACAAGTAGCAGACTGCCACCCCCTCCCCCAACCCCTTAAGACCTTATGAATGTCGTAATTATCTACCAGGGCCAAATATTCCCTCTCCTAATTTCATCACAAAGGAGGAGTTTAACTGGCAATGTTATTATGCTAAAACAAAGGGATTGCCCAGACGATTCATCCAGAGTGAAGAGCTCAAATTTAAGTAGCTGTGCTTTAATAAAAAAATGAAACAAACCATACACCCCCCCTCCCGTGCCCCAAACCAACCAAAAAAATCATGCTCCACTCTGTAAATCTGCCTTTTAAGCTATGTAGTGATACAGCACTCAGAAGAAGAAGCTTCACTGGTTATTACAAGTGTCTGGGGACACCGACTTAAAGTGGATGAAATGGACATCTTCCCAGATTGCGAAATCCTATTTCTTTTATCACTCTGCATAATACATATTTCTTTAGGTTAGGAAATTTTTATTAAGTTATAGTAGCAAATGTTTTGCTTGTAGAATTTAATCTATTTTGTGCTCATTCATGAGATTCAGAGGAGTGAGTACTTGTTTGGTCATTGTGCTTCACGTTTCCTCTTTTCACTGCTTTGATACTGAGTTTCTTCTTGTTTTTCCTGAAGAGTGTCCCTTTACAAGTGCTTATAAGGGACTGTTTGTTAATAAGGAACATCCCCCAAGGGAGATGCCAGCATGTGTGTCTTATTCACCACAGTGCAGTCTGGAATCCTGTCTCTTTCTGCTTTTTGTGTACTGAATCCATGAAATTTGGATTTTTTTTTTTAAATCCATGAGTTTCTCTACTAGATTAAGTGGAACTAATATTGTACTCCGATTATATACTGAGATCTGAAACGTATCCTGACACTTCATCCAACCATTCTTTTCTGGCACCAGTTGATTTATACAACTGCATTAAAATTAAAATACATCTACTATCTTCCCTTTTCCTTTCCAATCTTCAAAAAACAAATCAGACAAAAAAAGAATGTTTGACTTTCTGTTTTAGGCTATGTAAGTCCTCTTCAGGTGAATATCAGATTCAAAATATCTGCCTGAAAATAAATCTTGACTGATGAGTTGTTCTGAAAGACTGACTTAAAAACAGATAGCTGAGGAGTATGTAGAAAGCTTTGTTTCATGCACTCCCAGACAAAATGGAGTTAGAGATTTTTTAGCATTTGCAGTGGCTCTAAATCATGAAATATCTGAATGATAAAGGCAAGGACACAGAGCTTTAAAGTTTTTTTCTGAGGGGCTGAATAGCGTCATTTGAAATGTATCTTTTTCTGTTGCAGCACAACCCATGTATTTATTTAGGTAACTAATTATTTTTTCTTATGGAAATGTTACTGGATTGTGAGGACTAACTTATGTATGATTTGCCTCTCATGGCCACCTTCTTCAAGAATTTTGTGAACAAATACTGTCTTTCCTTGCTGTTTCATTGACCTTTTCTTTGAGGTACCTTTCCCAGGTGATTCATCTTTACTTACTGATTTTCCTTCAATTTACTCCAGTAATCCCTCAGTTACATTCAGTGTGTGCCATTTGATTCCAGTGCAATTGAGTCAAGTTAATGTGACATTTTGGGAAACACCTGTTATGTCTACACTGTAATTTGTGTCCGAGTTGAAAATATACTTGATTGACAGAGTAGGACATAGACTTCTTCAGGTAAAGAGTCTGGATAATATCTGGCATTCATATTTTAAATAGTTTATACCAACTAATTCATCTCAGATGTTTTATTTGGGGTTTTCTGTTTGTCTTTTTAGCACTCACGTTTGTATTATAAAATATGGGAAATATACTTGATGAAGTGTATCCTGAAGTTCTACTTGTCACAGGTCATTTGATTTATATTTTTGATGTCTCTTGAAATTCAGAAATAGGATAGATGGGAGGGGAAACTTCTTGGTATCTGGCTTATTCAAAATTGGAGGTTTGTTGGAGTCTGATAGGCTAGATCCAGGCCTATTGATATCTGTTGTATCTTACCACTTTTTATTTGACCTGTGAAGTTAATCATGGCCTAATTCTTACCTAGGAATTAGGTTTCTCCCTTACTGTATTTAATTGCTTTCTAGTTTAGGTATTTGACTAGATATTCAATTTTTGTTAACTAGTTTAAAAAGTGGAATAATTTTTATTATTCAATAGACCATTCAGAGCAATACTTGCTGTTACCTCAAGGATCTGAGAATGTCCAGCTTCAGTGACAGTACTACATTCTTTAAGAAGATCTTTTTATTGCTTTTTTAGCTCCATTTCTCTTAACACTGTGTTTATGAATTTGTATATTTTCAAAGGATAACAGGTAAATGAATTAATTTAAAATAGCGAGATACTCTTAAGATAACTTGTGCAATGCCATAACATCTTGAATGAGGTGCCTTCAAAAGTAAGGGTACCAAGCTTCTTGTTTTTGTTGTGTGGCTGAATTTTTATGTTATTTGTTATCTCTTGATTGATGATGTTGTTAAACAGAGAAGACATTTTCTGATTTGTTCTGCTGGAGACTCCACCTCTTAATTTATTGAATGAAAAACATACAGGAGAGCAATAAAAAAAAAAGAAAACCAAGGAGAGTCATGTGTCTGGTTAGAGCTATTTGTGATGACAGCTTATGATATGAAAATTCTGGAAAAGAAATCCATGTAAGTGTTACTTAAAAGTTATATGGAAAGGAAACAAGGAATACATGTGTGTATATAGGTCTACGTTTTAGGGAACCTTGTTTAATAAGACCCCCTGTTTAACAAGAGCCTTTGAATGACCTGCATTTGAGTATCTCTGTGGAAGTGCTTTGCACTAGTCCAGAGGCTCATGCTGAACAGGAATTAGTTGACTTTAGTGGGTTCAGTGGAGTATGTGAAAGCATCCCTTCAAGTGGCATGAGGTAATCAGCTTTCATTTTTGGAATAGCATGAGATGGGCAATGCTGTCTGTTTATGCTGCTGTTACAGTTTAGGGAATGATGATTAACAGAAAATTTCTTTGCTTTTATGCATTAACACCTGGATCATTAATGAATGCATGGGAGTAGTAGCTTGACCTGTAAATCCAAACTGATCTGCTGCAGAGGGAGATGTGTATAATGTAGTACTTAAGTATGAAGATGACCCAGTATTGTCATTGGTGAGGAACTGGGACAGGTTTCTGAGAGAAGATGTGGATGGCTCATCCCTGGAAGTGTTCAAGGCCAGGTTGGGTGGGATTCGGAGCAGCCTGGTGGAAGGTTTCCATGTCCACAGCAAGGGGTTGGAATCAGATGATCTTTAAGATCTGTTCCAACCCAAACCATTCTGTGGTTGTAGCCAAACTCTACTGATTCTAGTAAGAGGAGAATTTCCATTGACTTAAGTTTGTGTCTGCATGAGAGATGAACAGGACCAGTTCTTTACATGCTGTCATTTTACTCTCTCAAGAAAGTGAATTTGGGAAGGAAGCAGACAGTGTAGTGTGCCAATTCTAAATTCATTACATGGTTTCTGCCTATCTGAGAACACTGCTAAAAATTAAACCAAACACCTGCTAGAATGTTTTACCTGCTTTTTGCCTCCTGGAAAAGAAGAAATGCAGTCATTTGGTTTCACCTGTTCTTTAATATGACACATAAGGATCATTGGAAATAGGATGAAGAGATCACATTTTTGATAAGAATTTTGGTAAGCCTGGAGACCTATTAACCAACTTGTTACCAATTTCCATCATCCAAGCAAAATAGCCAATTTGTGGACGAGCAACAGCTAGATAATGTTGGGAAGCGATGTGTTGTACTATAGAAGTTTAGTCAGCTTCTTCAGTGGTCCTGCCTGTCATTACTGAAATAAATTTCTTTGTATNTGTTCAAGGCCAGGTTGGGTGGGATTCGGAGCAGCCTGGTGGAAGGTTTCCATGTCCACAGCAAGGGGTTGGAATCAGATGATCTTTAAGATCTGTTCCAACCCAAACCATTCTGTGGTTGTAGCCAAACTCTACTGATTCTAGTAAGAGGAGAATTTCCATTGACTTAAGTTTGTGTCTGCATGAGAGATGAACAGGACCAGTTCTTTACATGCTGTCATTTTACTCTCTCAAGAAAGTGAATTTGGGAAGGAAGCAGACAGTGTAGTGTGCCAATTCTAAATTCATTACATGGTTTCTGCCTATCTGAGAACACTGCTAAAAATTAAACCAAACACCTGCTAGAATGTTTTACCTGCTTTTTGCCTCCTGGAAAAGAAGAAATGCAGTCATTTGGTTTCACCTGTTCTTTAATATGACACATAAGGATCATTGGAAATAGGATGAAGAGATCACATTTTTGATAAGAATTTTGGTAAGCCTGGAGACCTATTAACCAACTTGTTACCAATTTCCATCATCCAAGCAAAATAGCCAATTTGTGGACGAGCAACAGCTAGATAATGTTGGGAAGCGATGTGTTGTACTATAGAAGTTTAGTCAGCTTCTTCAGTGGTCCTGCCTGTCATTACTGAAATAAATTTCTTTGTATGCAAGTGCTATATAAGTTCCTTCAAGAACTAGCTTTCCATAAAAAGCATAGATCATTGATATGTTAATTTATGTTCATTTAAAATGTAATAGCTCTTTCAGAAAAAAGTTGAGAGGGAAGTACAAGTGCTCATTTTATCTTTACCCAGCTATATTTTTCCTGCTGCCTAAGTTTATATTGTAACTTTAGAAGGGTGCACTGTTTTTTATTTAATGTTCTAATTACCTGAGTAGTATTGCTAAAAAGCAGACAGAGGTTGATGAATAATTTCTTAGCTCAGCAATATTCAGCCTTGTAGAATATGAATAGCTTAGAAGGATATGAATGAAACTTTCCTTTTCAAAATGACCTTTCCAGTTCACTGATATTAAACTGATTGTTTACATTGCAGTTGTAGCCTAAGTGACAGTATCATGCTTTGGATATGATCTGAAATTCCTACTTGAAAGTCATACAGGTAGTTGCTGTCCTCATCACTTTGTCCAAGAGATGCCATTTGGAGCATTCTATGAATTCAGTTTAAAAACACTTATTGCCATCAATTTTCTTGCTACTAAAACACGTTGCACCAGATTCAGTCAAGCTGCAAGCAATTTCAAACCCATTAACTTTGTAGACCTTTGTACTGCAGCTGAATTTGGCTTGCATGAACTTGAATCTATGCTTAATAAAGTACTTAAAAAAGAAACACATAAAACAGTGCATGAATGTGTCACAGATAGATAGATATAAACTGGAGGGGAGAGGTAATTCTGCCTCTTGCTATGAGTAGTTTTTTGTACTGACAACACAATGAAATTTTTTCCTTATTGTGACAGGATATATGTAAGCAAATTGCAGTGGTGTAATGTTGATATTATGTCATATTATTTTAATTAGTCAAAGCAAAACAAACTACAGATTCAGCATTTGGAGAAGAGAGTAGAAAAGGGGGATGTGTTAAATATACTGATTATCAGGACTAACATCACATAGCATTTTTTAAACGTCCTTGAACATACAATACTCACAAACTACTATGCTTGCTGGATCAGAAAAAAGGATTGATGTACTCCAGTGACCTCAACAGAGACTCAAAGTAGGAGTCATAAAGAAACAGGGTAAGTACAGAACAGGAACAGTGTGATAGTTCTGTCAGTGCACCTACAATGTTAAGGGATATGTCAGGTTATATCTTGTGTGGTCTTCCTTAATGATCTTGGCAGATCTTTGTTGTATGAATTTGTTCTTAAATCTGTTGATACTTTGATGTACTTGGTAAGCTTAGACAAGAGGAAAAAACCTCTGAAAAAATAATGTTCTCTCCCTTAATTGCTGTGTTGTAAGTAATGAACTAACACTAGTTTCTTACTCCACTCCTCTATGTTACGAAAGTCATGGAAGAGTTGTCCATCTATGATGTGATAGACTCAGAACTACGTATTATATTTGTGGCCTTTCCAGTGATTTAGTTACTCTTTTGTGTGTGTTCAGTTCCTTATTTTTTTAAGCATTTTATTTCCCTAGCCTTTAGGTAATGGTTATCTTAATTTAAAAAATGGTAAAATGATGTACTTGAATTTTAAACTGATCTGCATTAGGCAAATAGTAAAAACCCCTCCCTGTTCACAAGTATCTCTTTTGCATTGCAATCAGTGTTGCAAGTTCTGCCTTGGAAGGTGATGGGAGCTGAAACTGTTTGAGCAGGTACGCTGGTGAAATGAGTGCTGAGAGATTTGGTTGCTGGGGATGAACACTCGGGGAGTGCACAGGTATAGTGCACAGTAAGGATAGCATGATCTTTGAATAGATGGGTATAGACTGGTTACAAAATAACCCTTCAGAATGAAAATTAATTTCTGGCCAAAAAAGAAGTGACTCTGGACCATAAGAACAAGGAGGAAGAAGTATTGTTATTCTTAAGATGTCTCTTTAGTAATTTATTAAAGCTTTACATTTAATAGGTCCCCAAAATATTTGAAGTGATCTCCGGGGACAATGTGTTTCTAAGACATTCTTCATATAAAGGTCCTCATGACATGGGGGAAAAACATTTTTCGAGGCTCAGAATATGCTGAGTTGGAAGGGACCAAGAAAGATCGTGGAGTCCAACCCTTGTACCTGCACAGGACCATCCCCAAGAGTCACATCATGGATGTGAGAGCATTGTCCAAATGCTTCTTGAGCTCTGTCAGGCTTGGTGCTGTGCCCATTGCGCTGGGGAGCCTGTTCAGTGCCCAACCACCCTTTGGCGGAAGAACATTTTGGCTTCAGAGTTAAGCAAAAAACAGTGCTGACTTTCCCCAGTGAACGTGTCTTGTGTTATGATCTGAATGCTAAATCTCTGGACTTTTAAGAAAATGGTTATGTTAGATGAGTTCTGCTGGGAGAACTCTGCATACCCTGCAGCCATGAAACTCCCACTGAAGTCGATGGGAGACTTGTGTGCCAGGAGTACTGTTTCAGGGGTTGTACTTGATTGCACCTTTCAGGGTCTGATTGAAGCTTTCAGGAGTTGTATAACTCCCATGTGAGTATGTGGGAATTTTGATTTAGTGAAGAATAGAAAATCAAGCTAAGTAGAGGGCAAGTTTATAAGGTAGCACTGGAAAGGTGTGGGGCAAATCCAACAGCACAGAAGACCTGGAAACTAAAGGGATGTTCTGGTGTGCCAGATTCTATTCAAGATAGTACAAGAGTAAAACATAATAATTTTCTCTTTATTTTTTAATAATAAATCCCAAGACATATTGTGGGTATGGTAAATTACTGATTTCATTTTCTCCCTTTGGAAACATATGAGGAAGCTGTAGTTAATTGTTATGGTCACTTAGTTGTTGCAGCCCAGTTCATAGCTGTGTTGGGAAGTTTACCATTCAGTGTAAAAATTCATGAATTCGGTTTTGTTTGCACTTCTGAGAGTTTTTCTTTCCTCATTTGTGACACTGGTCAAAGTTGTTCAGTTGTTCAGTATTCAGGTCATGCCTGCAGGTCTGTAAGTGCACTGTCTGAGTGATCAGTTGTTCAAGGGATTTGTGCCAGTTTATGGCAGTTCCACTCACTGGGTTCAACAGCTTTTAGCATTTAGTCAAAACAATCCCCCTCCCAGCACCTCTGCACTGCATTTTTATGAATGTATTTGGATTATACAGCCTGTGTGCATGCTGAGTTTATGAGGCTGCGTTTGAGAACTCTGAGATGTGGTTTTTTTCTATACGGTTCTTTTAAACTCATGGCAGACTTACTCTGATTTTACAATTTTTAGAGGTGAATTTAGAGATGTCTGTTTAAATCATGATAGTGGGTTTCTGTTCTGAGTGCATGCTTTTCTTACATGCTGCTAATTTTAAAAACAATTTTCATCTTGTATTCACTTTTTCTGTATCATTTGAAAATATTATTGTAAATTAAAATATTCTTATCTCTGTTCCAAGACCTCAGGTATTGCCTGCTTCACTCTGTGCAGCCCTTTTTGCCTTACTCTGATAGCCTTTTCTTTCTTTTTTGTTCCTAGGTGCATGAATGAACATTTTATTTGCTGCATAAAAGATCAGATGTGGCTGGGGAAACTATTGTTTCCTGTAAAAAATGGCAGTGAAAGGAAATAACTTTCCTACAAATCATGTATTTTGAATTTCTAGCTGCTCAGGATTTCATCTAAAAAAAAACTGACCGCAACTAAACAAACCCAGAAATACTCTTTTTTTGGAGGAGTCCTTTTGCTGTAAGTTGGAGTTCTGATATCTGTTGCTCTGTGCCCATTTTAAAACAGGACGGATAACTATAGCCAGTGACTTAAGCATCATGTAAATACTGTAAAAGCAGCCATTTTAATTGTGATTGGGGAATGTTGTTACTGCTTTATTGCACCTTAATTATGTGTGTGACTATTTTCCAGATTGTGAAGGTCACTGAATAGTGTCCTGAAAGGTTTTTAGGTAGTTTCTTCTTCCTAAGTCAATGGAAGGTTGAAAATGGAAGAAAAACTTACACTGAATCTATTACCTGTGACCTGCAGGTATTAAATAAGTAACATCTTTATCTGTCAAACTGTAGAAAAATCTGTTTGTGCAGTGATGCATTATTTTTACCGATGAAAATGACATAATGAATTTTCTAGGTACCTTTATGAACATTTGATCAGAAAAAAAGTTTTGTAATGGGGGCAGAGGGGAAACTATAGCATTAGGGAAGGACAAACACTGAATATTTGTTGACAGTGCAACAGTTTTCCTCAAAGAAAAGATCCTTCTTGATAATTTTTTTTATTTTTTTTTTTAGGGGGTGCTTTTTGTTATTGAAACATAAAATTCTGTTTTCATAGTCCAAGGGTGTTCCCATTGAATCATTGAATTGGTAAGGTTGTAAGAGACCTTTAAGATCATTAAGTCCGCTGTCAACCCAGCATCACCACTGTGTTCACTACTAAACTGTCCGCAAGCATCTTACCCACACTTTTTTAACACTTCTATGGATGGTAGGTAGCTCCACCACTTCTTTTTTAAGTTGGTTCCAATACTTTACAAGCCTTCACATGAAAAAAATTTTCCAAATGAAAAGAAGTTTCTGATGACGTTGATAAGACTGGAAGACAAGCCTTCCTATTAAGATTCTGTTACCTGAGGTGTTTCTGAAATATAACCCTAAAAATAGGTGCACATGTCTATGACAATGAATTAAAAACAGGAAAAAATGAGACTACAAGGTTTTCTAAGTAGTTTTTAGGAAAAAAACGCACAGTGAAGCTAAAGCTACTTTTCTACTTTTCAAAAAACTTTTGTATTATCAGTCTGAGTTTAATTGCTCATTAAATATTTGCATAAGGTTTAATATGTTGGGTTTGGGTTTTTTTTTTGTTGTTTTGGTATTTTTTTATGTATTTGAGTCCTTACAAGAAATAAGAATGGAAACAGTTAACTGGCTGAGACTTATTGAGTTAATGTTGAGGTTTAACCTATATAGATTGGGCATAATTTGTCTTCTCTAGTAATGTTTCCCTTCCCTTGCATTGTGCAGTGTTAACTGCATTATCTAAACTGAATTTTTGAGATATGATCATAAGGAGGTAAATATTTCTGTGCTGTAACTTTTGATTCCAACCTCTTACATGTGGTAATGCAGATGGTCAGTTTACAGCCTGGCAATAAAAAGGGCTAATTCAACTAAAAAATTAAGTATGTGATTTGCTTAAGCAAGTAAAAACTTATTTTTGTTTTGTTTTCAGGATGCAGTACCTGCCATTTATAGAAGTCATTTAATGTCAGATGTATAAATAATCACGTAGTGGATTTTGTACTAACTGACACAGATCTTGGTTAGCCTGAAGAGAGAAGCTAAATAAGGTTAAAACAGAATGATGACTTTCTGGTTTTTACTTAAGAAACTATTCTCCAGATCAAAGAAGACCATTTTCTTTTTATCCTATAAGGTTCTCTGCTAAATAATGTGTTCTTCATAATTATCTCTTCCCTATTATTGATGAAATCTGAAATTGCTTCTGTAAACTGGTCTCTGGAAAGCCTGTGCCACCCAATACTGGTAGCTTTCTGAGGAGTTCGCAGCATGAAATGTTTTAATCCTCACTACACCTTGAACTTCACCACTGGAAAAGCATGGAGTTAAGTTAGCAGGTATGTGCCCTTGTTCTCCTCTAGGCAGATGCAGACTCTCTTTGTGTGCTCCTAGCTAAATGAAGGCAAACTAGTTCCAAATCAAGAACTGGAGCTGCTGTTGCCTGTGACGGTGGTTGGACAGACTGTCATCATGGATTATTAACATTACCTTGGTGTTGTGGTAATTACATCTGCACACAGTGCCATGAGGTTGCAGCTGTCCATCTCAGTGTGCATCTGCTTTCCAAAGATAGTGTTGACATCCACACAGAAAGACAAAGGCAGGATGGTGCAAAGTTCCTCAAGTTTAAAGCAAACCTAAACCAGTGAATCTAAATGCACAGCATCACCCTTGTGTCAGAGGAGGGCTTCTGTCTCCAAATAAGTAGTTCTATTTGGCATAGGCAAGTAATGTCAACCATGTTGGTGTATGTGTGTTGTTTCCACACTTAAGCTGAATTAAGGTGTCTCTTCATCATGCTAAGTCATATTTCTACTACTGATGTAACTGACACAGTTTGAATATATGACTCAAATGGAGGGCATGCCACACAGAGCAGTCTCCTTAGGATGGTACCCTAAAAGCTGAACCATCTTTTCAGATGCTCATGTTATTTCATAAATTCTCAGAAGCCATGGTGGCCTATATTCCAACCTTAATAAGTGCCATTCATGTGGCACAATGTTCTCAGAATGCCCACATGGTTTATATTCAGAGGCAAGACTCAAACATTATCCTTTTGGAAGAAAGTCCAGTACCAGATTTGAACTGGTAGCACTGAGAGGATGTGAGCTACTAGTGAGAAGGGGATTCCCAGCTTTAAATGGTTAATACTTAATGTTTTAAATTTAAAGGTTACTACTTTATCTTCAATCAAACTGTGTATTTTTTTTTTCCTTCATGCAAATAAAATGATGAATGCATGTGATAGATTGAATACCAACTTTTTCTAGGTAATAGGGTAGGTATCCATTTAAACAGTAGAACTACTTCATGAAGAAGTTGACAGGCTGTAGTTTTCTTGCTGGAACCTTGCTAGGAGGCAGGAAACCTGTGTTCTCCCATTGTGAAGCTTTGTGACTACATGTAAATAACTTTGTGGTGGTTTTACCACAAATTCAGTGATTTTGGAGCAGAGACTCTGAGAGAAATCACAAACACACCCCCAAAATGAAGAAAACACACAAAAATCACAGTTTATTTTGCGCAAACACCAAAACCCGACAAATAAAGTGCAAGACAGACAGACAAATTAAATTTTTCCAGGGCCCACGTTTGGGGTGAGGACGCTCTGGAGATAGTGCTTGTCTCTCTCCCTCTGAGCCCGGCTGAGAGACTCCAAGGTAGTTAGAAGGGAGCACGTGTTCTCAAGATCCCCTTAGCCGTGAACCTCTGCCCGGTTTCAACTGAGGAAAACAACTCAAGAAGATTACAAAACCGCACCCCCCCTTCCCTCCCTTTTAGCTCGAGGAGAGATTTAGTGCTGAAAGGGGGAAAAAGGTGTCCTTTG
>VYZS01017301.1:6197-28872 GCA_013400695.1 Neodrepanis coruscans
AACTTCTCTAGGATCAGAATTTAATCCAAAGACAAGGAGCAGAAATAAGATCCATCAGTCAATATGAAATGATAGCCATGTGGAAAGGACAGACTCTCCCAATGGCATGTTTGGACTTTTCCTTCCTTTAGTCGTGGTGAGCCCAGGTCTGACTGTTATATTTATAGCATTTTTCAAATTACACTCCAATTTTAAGCATTCATGACTCCTTAGAGATGGACTTGATGGTAAATTCCAGTGTTGGTTCAAGGGTGTCTATGATGTAACGAAGGCAATCTCTTCCTCACAGAGAGGCTTTGACACACTGAAGGTTTTAGCTTAATATCTCACCTTTTTTTATTTACAAAATTGGATAATGAGAAAGCAAAAAAGTGCTATTACACTTTCCTCACTCTATTCTCCCTCGAGCTCTTGGTATCTGCTTTAGTCTATGGCAGGTTTAATTTTTATACATTTTGACACTGCATTCTAAATATTTTTTTCAGAATGTGTCCTTTTTAATAGAATCCAGCTGCATTAGTCCCTGGAAAGAACTACACAGAAGGCCAACTAATGAGATTTCCTGCTTATCTCCAGTAAAAAATCTGGACAACACCTATAAAGGATGTTCTATAGTTATTTATAAGTATTGATCACAAAATGGTAACACAAACCTTTCTCTGAATTTTATGATTTTACAAGTGCCTAAAGTATTCTCTTACCTTTTTATTCTCAGAATACAACTGAAAAATATATGTATACAAAATCTGTCTAAAATACAAAACAATTTAATTGAATCCTATATATTCAGATAATTATTAAGATTAGTATTTTTTCTGAATCCACAAAAATAAAAGGTAAAATAGTTTCTCTCAAAACAGTTGCTTGTTTTCATTCCTTTTTCTTACATTACTGGAATTTCTCAGTCATTTGTTGTTCTCTGTCACTCAGATGTTTTACTGAAATAGATGGCAATGCTGCCAAAAAGTTCTGTCAGATGCCTCTCAGACCACACACTGTATCACCTTAAATGTATGTTGCTTATGTCCCACATTTGGGAGCAATCTGGTTCATCTTCTAGAATCTTATATCAAGTACATAAAACGTGAGAAAAATTTATAAGCAATGCCCTGAGTAAACCAAACAGTTCATAAGGCCTGTCTTAACTAAAGTGTATTTTAATAGTAGGNAAATATTTTTTTCAGAATGTGTCCTTTTTAATAGAATCCAGCTGCATTAGTCCCTGGAAAGAACTACACAGAAGGCCAACTAATGAGATTTCCTGCTTATCTCCAGTAAAAAATCTGGACAACACCTATAAAGGATGTTCTATAGTTATTTATAAGTATTGATCACAAAATGGTAACACAAACCTTTCTCNGAAAAAATAATCAGAATTTCCAGATCCAGGACTAAAATTGCCTTTTCACCCAGACACCTTATGTCTGAGTTTTATAAATGCCTTTGTTTATGTTGTTACCATTGTGTGCTCTGTGTCCTGCTTTTTCATGTGAGTTAAATACAACAATCAGAATAAACGGAATTCAGCTGGGAAAGAGAAACTGAAGCTGTTTCCTCAATTTTATAGATGCATGTAGATGTATTTATGGGCATTTTAGAAAGCTGTATAGACAGTCAAGATGAATTTATTCTAAGTAGTTCTCTCAGTGTGAGTACAGTGACAGCTGCTCCAACTTTCAAGTACAAAGCAGAGGGATAAAACAAGACTTAACAGATTTTAATCCACAGTATTCCTCCAAGGCCTTTGAAAAGGTGAGTAAATATGTTTTTGAAATTTATCATAACTGTAAGGGTCATTTACCACTGTATTAGAAATAGTGGCATTTCTTCATTACTGGATTTAATTAGATTTCTCACAGTTTTCTGGTGCATGCAGCAGTGCTAGATTTGAATTTGTTTGGAAAAGAAAAGGTATGTAATGATGTAGAACACAGTTTAGGTGTAGGTCTTTAACACTGGTAACTAGTACAGAGAGATAGCTTCTGCAAGAAAAAAAAACCCCATGAATTTATAAATGTATAAATGTTCAGCAAACTGAAAAGGAAAGCAGCAAAAGGAAGGAATAGGATTCATCATGAAAAACGGCAGATAATTGTAGCAAAGACATATTATAAAGATGAGTCATACAGCAAAGGATGAAACAAAAAGCAAAGTGTGAGGACAGAGATACCACTGCGAAAAGCACACTGAGCTAGATAACATACACAATGCCTTAAGTCCTTTAAGTACTCCAACACAACCAGCCAAACCTGCTGTCTTTCACTCTCTAAACACAATTACATCCTTTGATGAGCAAATGATTTCCAAGACACCATTACGTGCCATCCTTTAGTCTATTGCATATGCACGGTCATCAGTTTGCTTATCATACTGCCTCAACGTTGTCTTCAGAATCTGAACCAAGAAGTAAATTACCACATGCTTTTCAACAACACTTGTGCATCCCTGCATTATACCATCCCATTGTCCCTGATTTCCAAGCTGCTGCCATGCCCTCCATCTCACCAGCACGTAGGCAAACAGAGCAGTCTGGCTCTGTATTCCAAGAGCCAGGCTGCTCGTACAACACCACAGCATTCTCTTATTTTTTTTACTGCACCCTGAAGAAATTAAGGAATAACTTCCCTTATTCATCTCGGGATCGTGGAATAAAGGAGGGCTCTGAAAAGAGCACACACTGCAGAAAGCACATTTTGATGTCTGACCCGCAGTAGGTCCAGAGCTTTCCATGCTGCATTCAGCTTTGTGGGAAAATACCCGGGTACTTTCAGCATCCAAGCAGCCCAAAGGCAGGTTTCTACCACCCTGTGAAAACAATTATTGCTAAATTGTTTCAAATCATCTGGCAGTATGTTTGTAACTGAGAAAGCTACAGTCGTTGCAATGGGCGCGTAGATTTACAAGGTAATTAGTGGCGACAACGTTCCCAAACCTACGGTCATGTCGGGAGTGCACTTCCAAACTGTGCTGGGATATACTCATCCTCCTGTGCTCAAGATTTCTAATTAATTACCGAAATAAAAAGGAAAGTTTGGGGATCCATTCGTTTTTGACCAAATTTGCATTGAAAATCTGATTTTCATATAGTGGAATGGATGCATCCTTCTGAAAAACAGCAGCTCTAGCTCTTTGCTTCAAGGAACAAAACCAAGACAAATGACTCCAGGAAGACTGACAACAGGAAGTCTGAATGATGAGAAATAAAGACATATAATTTTTGGTCAAGGAACAAACAAATATAATAAAAATCCATGGCACACTCATTTTTTTGTTAACTCACTGATGGATCATTACATTTTGTGTAATTTTACACATACATATACACACATGCAACTAAAATTATAGTAATATGTGATAATCATAGAATGGTTTGGGTTGGAAAAGAAATTAAAAATTACCTACTTCCCACCCCCCTGCCATGGACAGGGACACAGTAAAAACTGCTTTATGGCCTGTCTTGTAGTTCACCATTGAAGGTTTTACCTGCTTTGCTGTGTGCAATAGCAACTGGCAAACAGAATGTGATACTGTGTACCCTAAACAGAGAGGAATTTTCCTCAGGAATTGTCCCCAGACAGCCTTTGGAAAGTTACTACTTGGAATAAGAACTAATATATAAGTGTGACATTCCCTTTTCTGCCTCATTGCCCTCTGTATGCTAATAAAATGAAATGACCATTCCAGAGTAAACACTCACCCATGTATTATTATTTTTAAACTGTCTAAAGAACACAAGATAAAAAATAAAAAATTGTACGGATGTAACATGAAATGAACTGTAATGGAAGATTTAAACACAATCAATATGTAATTTGAGCTGCCTAGAAGAGGCAATACTTTTCAGACTGTTGACCTGAAGGATACTTTTTCTTATACTTAGGCTGAGACATTTTCTCTAAATGAGATATCAAAGTGCACTGTTATACTATTTCAGAAACACAACAACAAAGCAAATTCTACTGTAGCATGCTGTGATTGAGCTATCATGACAGGTTCAAATGCAGCAACTCCACTAACTACAAGCTTAGCTAATAAGGAGAACATAAAAGCATCTCCTTACCTTTGTGTCCCTATTAATTTACTAAAAAGTAGCTCACAAGAACACCTGTAATCACTGATTTTGTTAAAGAATACAGCTCTGTTAACAGAAGCCAAGCTTCTTATGGAAAAGGACCCTGACATTGCATTAAGATAACATTAAGCATAAATTCAACTGTCTGGTATGATCACCATGGTACCCAGATGCTTTATAGATAAATATGAAAACACAAACCTTAATTCAAAGTGCATGCAATCTGTCAGGGTAAATTTACACAGGGCTAAACTCTAGGGAGCTGTGGTTTCAAGCACAGTGTGCACAGGTCTAAGTCTGGACTAGGTAACAGCACCACACAGGAGATTGGCACAGAGGTCAGAAATATCAGCTATTTCTTCAAAATGAGCTCTAATAACCATAAACTCTAACAATGGTTTCATTAAAGACAGAAGAGCAGCTTAAGGTGGGACACACAGGACAGTCACAACGGGTTTTGAAGGCAAACTGAGGCAGGGAATATTTTGTGGATGTAAGCTGTACACCATGAATGTGGGAGGAGGGAGTGATTGTTATTCCAGCACCAGGTACTGGCATTTCCAAGATCTGTAACTCAAGCTTGCCTAAAATAAGGAGACTAAAACAACGCCAAACTTTGGTTTCTTTCGCATTGCATCTAGGTTTCTGAGGCCTTGAGATGTGCTTGAATCGCACAAACAAGCTTGGTTTCATAACAGAAGGAAACAAACTTAGAAGAAAGAAAGATTGATTGATTCTTATGTAAACCCTTGCTTCCTGGAGCTGAGCTTTCAAGCAAAACACCAAATACTATAGTTGCATAGCAACCTCCCCACCCCCCATTACAGGTGGACGGGTTGGCCAGTTCCACCTTTCCTGTTTCTTCACGCTGCACAAACACTGAACTTGAATAGGTAGGATTTATGTTAGCAGGGAGAACTTCCTAGTTTGTGGACAACTTGTATTTAAGAAGAGTCCTACCCAAAACTGCCTGAGGTGGAAACCTGTGATGCTCCGTGTTTATGTATTCCAGTATATTATGAAAATAAATAGCATCTAATGTCTTATAAACTTACTTTTACACCCTCATTTTAAGATGATTGGATTACTCAGCTAAGTAGAAGGCATTTGAGTGCAAGCAACACCACGCTTGCTTGGATAGTCAATTTTTATTTGCTGCTAATCACTAACATTTTCTGGGAGCACTACAGTATTATATCCAATACTCACAATTCACACTAAATTTTGTATCACTCACTCTAAGTGAGAAATAACTGCAATCAGCACCATATTTTTTAAAAGGCTTTTTCTATGTCTTTACAACTAGAGAAAGCGCACGCTACAAAGCAGCTGAGGCTGAATACTGGAATGCAGAAGCATAACACCAATTACAAATAAGTGTGTTCTGCCCCACCTCGTTTTGTTCTCCCTTTTATTTGTTGGATGACTGCTGTGCTAAATACTGACAAACACCTTCTTTGATTTCCAATCATCCCTTGATGCCTCTATTTTCTTTTCATGTGCTTCTCCTTTTTGCCCTTTTTATTAGCTGCTAAATACCCTTAAACCCCAAACGCCCATGACTTTCCCTAAAATAAGATAAAGTTAGAATACTTTTTAAATTACTCATCTTCGCAAGCTGTGACTCAATAGTACGACTCACAGGAAGACCCTTCTGAAGTCCAACAGTAATGTGGCAGGGAAAAGTCCTGTAATGGACATAAAAAGAGCTCAGTCAGTGCCAGGTACGTGCTGCTTGTCCCCTCGCTGCGCTTCCAGCCGAGCCGGAGCGGTGTTTGTCTGCCACCTCCCGGGGGAGTCACAGCGCTGGGGACAAGGAGCTGCCACAAGCCGCAAGAACCGATGGAGCCACTGGAGAGGTCGTTAAACACATTTTAACTGCTTCAAAAATACTCAGGCTGCAAAGTTACTCAAAAATTCGAGAAGGCTGCAATCGGGGAACTGTGCTGCTGTTTGTGTGTGTTACCTCAGCTTTCGCCCTCCAGCTGCGAGGCTTGATTTGGACTCCGATCCAGTACACAAACAAACAGCATTTTTCAGTCGGTTTTTGTTGTTGTTTTGGTTTTGTGTCTGCTTGAGTGGGGTTTTCTGGGCTGGGTTGAGTGTTTTTTTGTATTGTTGTTTAGGTTTTTGTTTGGTTTTTGTTTGTTTTTAACTTTGCTGTGTAATTAGAGATTTTCTAGATTTGTTCTATTTTTTCTTTCTTAGAAATTCTGACCAGGCAGAGCTGGCAGATGTTGGTGTCTCTGGGATTTTCAGACCCTTGGACACTGCTGCAGCCTGGCATTGGCCATGCAGGAATGCCATAGGAATGGGTGATGACTGTGCCCACGCTGAAGAACTGAACTTCACACAGACCATACACCCGAAGCATTCAGGACATGTTACACTCACTGAATGCACACTGCAAATAGAACATCCATAAATATCTGCCCACAAATCTTAAGGAAAAAAACCAATGTAACCTTGCCTTAGAAAATACCCAGTTGTTGCCTTAAAAAACTTTCAGCGCTATGATCACTGCTTAATATTTCATCCTTAAAATACAGAACACAGAGAGAGAGAGATTCAGCTTCAGATTTAATTTCATTATGGTAAATTTTCCAAAGAATACTCAAGGTAATATAAATAAATTTTGATGAATATTAATACTGATCCACTAGAGCAAGCAGTGTTACAGAAAGACAACAACTACTTACATTGGGAAAGAATGCTGCAGTGAAAACACAAGATGCAGAAAAAGCTTGTTTGGTTGACATGTAGATTATTTACGCTTTTCTTGGAAAGCTGAAAATGTGCTTACAAAAAACAAATGAGGCAGTACTAAACACATTAAATGATAGGCAATTCTAGCAAATAAATTGATGTTGAGGAGGCTAGAATTCAATCCAGAATTTTAACATCTTATTACACTATTAAAATATATTACTGCAACTACGTAGTTGGCTGTAATTATTTTCTACTAATCACTCAAGTTATTCATTAATCCACTCACCTTTGTTTTCTGCTTATATACTAAATTTCTAAACTAGTTTCAATCCTTAAATAATTTGACCTAATTTAAAATCTGTCTACTACTGATAAATGACACCACTACCGGATCTGGCAACACAAAATCAGCAGCAAATCCAACATCCAGGCTGCATGGCTTTGACCTATAACGGTATCCCACATTCCCCATCCCACAGTGTAGGGGTCAGCCTGACTGAGTCTCAGGTGCTCAGTACTCCAATCCACCTCAGCATCTCCAAGACATGAATTTAGGGCAAAACCAGGTTCTTTGTAGTGCTGTACCGCACGTGACATGGTGAGGAAATGCCCAAAAAGAAATGTATTTTAGAGAACACCATTCTGGCAACTGATGTGATGCCACAGCTCCTACCAGTCACATACCCATGCACATAGTTTCAGACACTGACATTCCTGTCAGCTAAAAGGTCCCTGTAGGATACGCATTTCAGCTGAGCACTGTCCTTCTCCTCCTCACCACCCAAATCCCCCCAGCTTCTTCCTTCACTCTTCACTATCAGCTCCAGCAGCACCAGAGAAGAAGAGCCCAAGAAAACAAACTCATCAAAGGTTGTCTGGGTTGTTTCCTCCCTCATCTTTGCCAGTGATGCACCCACTTAGTGAGACACACCTCAAAGCCAGCCAAGGGGTGTCAAATGGGGAGCAAAACCCGTCTGGCAGAAGGATGAATCTCATTCTTAATCATGGCCTATGGGAATATAAATTTAGAGAGCCTTCTTTTTTTGAGTTCACAGAATTCCCATGGTGTTGTCAATTTAGAAATACAAAAGGCCTGATTATGGGTTTTATGGGGGATTGAAGTACTGGAGAACCCTCAGCTGAGGAAACAGCAGGGCCCACCATCCCCCTGGCCAAGAGCAAGACATGGGCTCTCAGTTTTCAGGTCAACAGATCTTACACCCTGTGTAAGCTGAAATCCACCCTGGAGGAGGGGTGACAGCCCACAGCTTCCAACATTGTTGTGGCACTGTGGGGAGAACAATCCCCAGCACTCTCTTCATTCAGGGAGCTTGAGATTCAGGATTGACACGTAGAAATTAATGAGGCAGTTCAAATCTAAGAGCTGCAAACTTTCTCTCTAGTACTGAGCAGATATAATTATATCTGTGAGAGAATCCTTTGGAAAACAAGGTTTCAAACACTGTTTTTATGGTTACAGAGTTGCAGTAAAAGGGCTGCACAAAACCTGTCATTTCATACCAGGATTAAAAAACAATCTGTTGTGGCAGCTAAAATCACTTGGATATCATCTCTGTTTGATAACCACTGCCCCAACGTTGTGAAAGGAGTTTCCTTTCAAGTTTGCTTCACTTACAGTTTGCAAAGATCTTGGCCTGACAGCCATTAAGGTTCAACATCTATTTAAGATCTCATTTTCTTCAGTTGTTTCTTTAAGTGACTCACAGTTTTTTGTTTATGTTTTGAGAAATACATTAAGTCCCACTGAACTGTAGGCACAGTAGTCTTCAATTAATGCTCCATTCCAGATTTGTTTTTCATTTCTGTAGCATTCCTTCACAGAGCAGTATAACCCACAGGAGTTTCCTTGTTAACTCATAGCTTGCCATTAAATTTAATGCCAATTACTGAAGTGAGCACGACTCACTGCAGCACAGTGTGTATTAACAATGTCCTCATGCTTTGATACCACAAACCATCCGAAAATCAAAGTGGAGTCTTTCCAAGCAGACAGGCTTGTCCTTGCTGCTCCAGTTATCCCAGGCTGGAAGCCTTGAGCTACTTCACTGGAGATGACTCAGCTTCAGAAGGAAGGGAAGGAACATTCACATTCTAAATCATCTGGGCTGTGCAGAAGGAAATAGCAACTAAGTAGTTGTTGCAAGCTGAGCATCCCCTTATTTGCCATCATGCCAACAACAAGAAAGCTCCAAATCAGCCCTGTCAAATGGGCCAACAAACATGAACTGGTACTGCCCTACCAAACTCAAGCCAGTGGATTCCTGCATTAGGCCCAAATTTAAGTTACAGTTACTTGGAGATGAGCTAACACCTTTATACCTAACAAGGAAAAATTTTCAAACTTAGTTTGGAACACAACCTGTCATTTACACAGGCTTTTAAAGTATTTTAAAGTATTCCCATATATATATACGAGATTCACACTGAAGCACAAACATCTTTACTATCACACAGGTGTGGAAAGTTCACATCTAACTGCAAAACAAGACAGTGGTGAGGTGCAATGTCCCAGTAAGAATTTAATTTTCTTTCTGAACATTAGTGCTCCTCTAAATTCTCTCAGACCAGCTCATCAGAGTTTAGACCATGTGTTAGGGCTGCAGCACCTGGACACGAAGGGAACAGACACCGGCTGTGTTTGCAGCAGCAGGGGTTGTTTGCCTGAGGTCTGGATGGAATCAGAACTCCAGAACACCAGTCTGAGAGAGAACACACCATTTTATTTTGTGGGATAGGAGGTGAGGAGCAAAAGCCTTAATGACATCAGGCAACACTTACTTGGCTCATTGCTAACTCGTTCCATTGGACAAGAGGCTGTTGGTGGCTGTCATCCTTCAAAAGCACCTTTACCATTCTACGAGACTGAAAGAAGGCAACCCCAAAACCAGAAACAGCTAAAATTAGGACAGAAATATACTTGAATAAAAACCCCCAAAGAACTAAAAGAAAGTTTCAACCAGGTCAGTGAGACAGCTGACACTCTGCAGCACCAGCAAAACATATGCGTTGTCTTAATTAGAGGTTCCACTAGCAACTGCTTTGGAGGAATTGGTTCTTAGATGGGAAATGGAACAATATACTGATGAACTGGAAATGCAGGTTTTTGTGAAAGAAATGGTATTTATTTATCAAATATTTTCAAAACTGAGTCTGTTGTGACATGGAGGGAAAAGCCCCTAAAAACAACCACTTGGTCTCATATCACAAAATCACTGCTCTCCAAGAACAGGAGAGCTTGTCTGCCAAGGCAGATTGACAGGAATGCTTATCTCACTTCTGAAGAATCAAAATCATGAGAAGAAAAATGCTATTGCACAGATTAGTCAAATTAGTGTTTACCATCTGCTCTTTTATTTTTCTCTCCCCATGTAAAGCTTCAGGTTACACATTGTGCATTTCCCTTATGTCCTCTTTCCACACATTTCTGTGGTTTAAGAAAGTGGCTTTTAGAGGATGAAGCAGAAAGGAACCCAAAGGTGTAGCACCAAGTTATTTCAAGTATTTCTACATAAATATGACTGTACTACACAACTTTAAGAACACTTCCATCGCTGTTGAGAAGGCAACTAAGTCAGCTTTCACCTTGGCATCTGCCAAGCCTCCTCAGTGTTTTTTTTCTTATAGCACACTTTCCCTGCAGTGGCCGATTCAAACCCCTTCTCTCATGGTCAGGCCGGTGATGATTTTATTAATAAAATTAAGTAGCTTTAGGGGGAGCTGCCCCAGTGCCCTTGAGGTCTTTGGAGACAGCGACCTCAGGGAAGCAGAGAAGGGAAGGGAAGGGAAGGCAGAAGGGAAGGGAGAAGGGAAGGAGAGAGAGAAGGGCGGGGAGGAATCGAGGGAAGGAGAGAGGTACAAAGGGAGAGAGAGAGAGAGAGAGAGGGAAAGGGGTAGGGAGGGATGAAGGGAAGGAGGAAGGGAAGGGACAAAGGGAAGTGAGAGAAGGAGGGAGGGAAAGAGGGAGGGAGGGAGCGAGGGGCCGAAGGGAAGGAGCGAGGGCTAAAGGGAAGGAGTGAAGGATAAAGGGGAAGAGTGAAGGATAAAGGGAAAGAGGAAGGGAAGGGCCAGGGAGAGATGAAGAGAAGGAGAGAGAGACGAAGGGAAAGAGGAAGAGAAGGAGGGAAGGAAGGGACAGGGAAGGAATGAAGGGAAGGGCAGGGAGGGATGAAGGGAAGAAGAATGGAGGCGGCAGAGAGGGAAGGAAGGGAGAGAGTGAGGGAAGACGCAGGGAAGAAGGAAGAGAAGGAAGGGGCCAGGAAGGAGGAAGGGCTAGAGGGAATGGCAGGGGCAGGGCAGAGACAGAAGCAGCGGGAAGGTGGAAGGGCCTCAGGGCAGGAAGGACCCGGAGCCGCCCCCGCTCNATGTGTTTACCGTAGCTGCGTGTTTTATAGGGAGGTGCAATCAGAGCACCTCCTCTTTTTTAATCTCGTGTTACCCCGAACTACCTCCTGTTTGCTGGCCCTGTGTTTTAGTAGTTGGGTTTTATGTTTAAAATGGGAATTAACTGGAGGGGTGGGGATGGAAGTTCCTGATTGAGGGGAGAGGGAATTGATAACACAGTCCCATCGATAACACGGTCACGTTGATAACACAGCCACGTGTCTCGGTGGCCATCGCAGGCTTCAAAAACGCTTTAAAAATTAAGCTGGTGACTTGGTGCTTCTTTAAGGGCCTTTTTCTGGGTAGGGTGTTATTTTCTTTACTGGACAGGGGATCAGTTTCTGTGTCTGGGCCCGCACCCCGAGGGGGTGGGGTGTGAGTTTCACAAGCTCATTAATTTTGGGGAGGGGATGGGGAGGGGTGGGTGTAGCAAAGAACAAACGCTCAAGAGTGTGAAGTGCCCAGTTCCTGCCTCCTTGGGGAAATATCCCTGGCATTTCCAGCCTGTGCTCCGAGCTGGTCAGGTTAGTGAAGTGTGATGCCTCACGATGGTTCCCTTCCTCACAAGGTAAATGGCTACAGAGGAATAAAAAGAGATGTGCCACGGCAAAGTAGTGTGTGATGTGTTTCACGTTTGATCTTTCCATTCCAGTATATATAAAAAAGATACACGGATGTTTCATTGCACAATTAAACTATTGGTCAAAGGAGTGTGTGTGTGTTTCTGTAGTTTGCAGTGTTATTATTTAACTTAAACAGTGCTGACTTCAGGTTTTATTTCCTTTTGCAAGGGGGAGTTTGATATGCAAAAAGCTGAATTATTGTCTGTAAAGTTAAAGTTATTCTGCAAGGTAACAGCTGTGATGGTGCAGTGCCATATCACAGGGGGCTTCAGCATTCAGAGCACTGGTTATTTGCAGCCCACAAAAGCACAGTTTAGCAGAGGACCTGGGGCTGGTCCATATTAAAGCTCATCTTTCTGTCCGTTGTCATTACTGGGTTCACGTTGGGTGCACTTCAAATAAAAACAAAATAAAAAGCTACAGGTCGAGTTGGTGGTTTGAGTTTTAGCAACACTGCCGTGAAGTTTTGAGCCCCAGAGGCTCCCACTCATCCGGTGGCTGTGGATGTCCCAGATCCCCCTGGATGAGGAGGGAGCAAAGCCTCGTGGCTGTGGCCGCTGCTGTGAGCTGGGCTCAGCTCAGGGGCACTCCCAGCTCCGCAGGCACGGGGTTCCCGAGGGTAGAAATGGGCCTTCCTGGAGGAACCCAGGGAAGGCAGAGGTTGGTTTGCTCCTGGCTTCCCTCTTTTGTTTCATCTGCTGCTTCCACAGGGAGCCTGGGAGGGTTTGGGTGCCCTTTTCATTGGGAGAGGGGAAAGCACAGTTAATTTGCATCTGTGATGTGCATCAGAAGTGAGTGGTGGAGGGTAAAAGGCTTGGACAAGTCAGTGTTGGACTGCACTCACTGTGGGGGATCTTGCTTCCAGCTTTTGGAGGGACTTCCAAAGGTGGCCAGGGAATAACAAACTGCCAGGCAGTGTCCAGCAAGTGCAAAGCAGTGGTAGGCTGGAAGAACAGATTGGAATGTTTGCTGTAGGAAGAGTGGGAAGGTACAGATGTTGTGAGGTTTTATTGTACCAAGTGCAGCTGAAATGTGGCTTTGCTGCCTTTGGGCCAAGCTGAGCTGCAGGAATTGTTGGGCTGCTTTCCTGGGTGGATCAGGAACCTCAGCTGGGTCATGTGGGTTGTCTCCTCCTTCCTTACACAGAACAGGTTGGGGTATATTTTGCATTCTTGCTCTGTGTTGGTTCTGCTGGACCCACATTAATTCTGCAGAACCAGTTGGAAGGTGTCAGGACTTAAAATCTGTTAGGCCCCTGTCAGACTTGTAGCAAGGCCTTCGTGGTGTTTAACAAACCAGAATTTCCAGAGGCAGTTTCAGGAACACCAAAAATTGTTGTAGAAATGTGCATTTGTGGACTGAAAGGCCAGAAAATTCCCTGACCAGCTCTTCCCAGTCCTGTGTCAGGATTACCACGAGCTCCTGTTGGCACCTGTGAGTGTCTTTACATTTGTCTGGACCTTGATGTACCCCAATAGTTTGATTTCAGCCATGGTGGTTGTTTCATGTGCTCTCCAGCACATTGAGCTCTCTGCCTCCTCCTAGCACAGCCACGTGTTTTTCACCACTTCCTGCAGACTTGCCAGGCATCAGTTTTATCTGGAGATGATGCAACATCTGCTGTACCTGTGCACGAGTTGCCTTCTGATCTTTCAAGGCTAGAACGTGCATTTCACACTTCCTGTGGCTCTGGGGGGAAAAAAGATACCTGTACTGTCTCCATGACTACAGGAAACACCTCTAAAACAGTCTGGGCTGGTTTCTTCTGGTGCTTTTGGCCCTTTTTCTTCCTTCCTCCCATTCCTGTCTGGTGTGTGTTTGATGTGGTACATCATGGAAGTTTCTGCTTTCTGAATAAATAGTAAATGTTGTAGTTTTAACATTTTAAAAATAGATGTCATGGAGAGCAGTGCTGAAAGCAGAAGATTATTCTTGCAGATTTAACATCTCGGGAGGAGCCATTAGAAAGAAACTTCTCTAAGAGCACATTTTTATAGGATACATAGTAAAATTTGGTTCATTGTCACTGTTAACATTTACTGTAGGAACAGGTTGTAAACTGAGTGGATACAAGTATTGGAGAAGGTGCATTTCCAGAGTCAGTAAGTTCCAGATAAGCCAATAAGAAGTTAAAGTGGAAAATGTGTCAGTCTGACATTTGGGAAATAGTCCCATGAGGAAAGAATGGTAATCATTGCTAATCCAGAGCTCCTGATTCATCTGGAGTTATAAACCAGCCCCAGTTGTGCTGGAATTGGGCATAACTTACAAAACCTACATTTTTTATTTGTTTAAAATGAATGTGCTGAGCTGGATGTTGGATCAGTTTGACTGAACTAGTCGTTAAAATTTCTGCCTTTTTGATACAATGGTCTGTGTGCCTTGTCTGTAGAAGTTCCTATTTCCTAATTAGAGGTAGCTTTTGAAGCATCTTAAACTGGCCACGTGGTGGGTGGAAGGATGTTTTAAATACATTCCCCATTCACTGTGGAAGATCTTTCTGTGGAAGCAGGAGGATTCCTTAAGCAATTGGATGCATTAAGTGGTGCAAATAATTGAAATGTGTTCAGCTCAGTGTTTTCTTCCACACTTCAGAGTCATGAAGGTTCATTCAGGAGGCCTGAGGAAGCTGGTGCTTGTCTCACAATGGTATAAAACATTTTTTTCTTGAAGGTGATCGATAAATAACTTGCTCCTGTTTTTGTTCCCTCCAACATTCTTTATGAACTCAGATTTGGATTTTGTGCAGTTGATGTATTTTGCAGGAAGGAGATCTTAGATTTCTTACTAGAGAATTTGGGTTTAGATCTTTTCAGATTTTGGAAAGATCATTTTAGGCTTTTAGTATTTGTGAAACTCAAAATCTCTTGCTCTTCGTTACTGTATAAATAATGAGAGAAGCTGTGGGCTGGACTAGGGGCTGATAGTGCAGATACTTATAGACAAAGTGCTGAAATAATTCCATGACCTTCAGAGGGTGGTTTGTGCCTGATTATTTGGGGGTACACTGAGCACAGTTACCAAAAGCAGGGGGAAAGGTATTTTTACAGTCTGGGCAATAATTCTTTGTGACACTTTATTTTGAGGCAGGAAAGGAAAGTTAAAATCCAGTGTTTGTCTGATTAGGTTCAGTTTTATGGCAGTTTAAGCCGATCTGAGTTGGGACTAGTGGAGTCCTGAATGGTTTTGCATCCTTTATTCTGCATCTGGTCCTAACTGGAGGGATTGAACTATTAGAAAGTTAATAATTTCCTAACAGGATTATTTTCCTGCTGACAACTCCCTGCACTGGCTTCTTACAGGATGAGAGGATGTGAAAATGCAGGATCATGGCAGTGAACACCCCCAACAAGTGTTCACAGTTTGGGTATTGGCCGTTGTGCAGCAGAGCAGTGACAAACACGGGCGAAAGCTGCACCCCTGGGAGTGTGAGAACTGCGGGTCTGAGCACGGGGTGCAGTCAAGGTGCACTTTTAAAAACTGGGGTCAAACGTCTTGGTCGTTGAGTGAGGTCAGAGTGCAGCCCCTCCTTCCCTTTCCCAGTTGCTTGCAGTGGGGTTGTTCCTCACAGGTTTGATGTGTTTGCTCACACACCCAGTTTCACACCAGTGAAAAAAAATCAAATTTCCATACTGGAAATGCCCAGTGTTGCTCCCTCCAGTGTGTTAGGAGTGATGGTTTGTGAAGATCCCAGGTAACAAGGTCTTACTTTGGCTCAGGTGGGAGCGAGTCACTGATATTCCTGCAGTGCAGGGTCCCTGAACTGTGGGTGGTTTATCCGTGCTGGGGATGGGTAGGGACAGGAGGGGAGTTCACACTGGCTGTGAGAAGTTTGAGTGTTCCCCTACATGTGACATAAGGTAGAAGCAAGTCCAGGCAGTTCAGTTTAAAACTGTTCAGAGAATTATTCCAAGTTCTGTATAATTTCTTTTGCATAACTGCAGGGAGAACTTTCATCTATTGCTGCCGAATGAACATTTGCCAGTTTAGGAAATTAGTCTTTTTTATTTTCCAATAAAGTAACAGACATTTTATTGTCCAGCTATTCAAAATTGATTCAGGATTGCTGTGGTTGTGCATCTTATCCATGTCTATTTTCCCATGAGTTATCCTGGCCTTTCTGGGTTTAGGATCCTGTATCTGCACAGGTGAAATCAAACTCCTGGAAATTTTAACTCAGCTGACACTGCAGTGAAACAATTATTTCTTTTGTCACATGTGAAAATTTGAGATAATACAACTAAACTGCTGCTCAAATAGTTGAAATGGCCCATTCTTTTGTCCTGTTTGCAAGTCACTCCTTAAGGTGCAGGACCCTCTGTGTTTGTAGGGTGGGGTCCTTTTTCTTGTAGCAGCCATGAATTGTACATCCGATGGCATTTGTGGCTCATGGAATGCAGGATATAAGTTTGGGTGGATGTTTGAGACAAGCAGGTTGCACTGGGCTGGAGCAGAGTGAAAAGCAGCACTGTTTGAACTCTGGGCATTTCAGCTCCAGTGCTGTGTTCTGTGAGCTGAAATAGCTTTGTGCCTGTCATTTGGGAAGAAATAAAGCCACTGGCTCATTTTATCCTGTGTTTTGCTTATTAAGCCTGTATAGCTTGATCTGTGACATATTACAGAGTCAAAACATGGAAATTTGTAAACTTGCTACTTTTGAGCTGACAATTTTGAGCTACTGCTTTTTAATTTGATTTTTTAAATCAAATTAATTTTATAGTGGTTTACTGTGGGACTTGATACTTACCTTTCAAGCTACACTGCTTTGCACTGAGCAATTAATGTTAACAATTACTTGAAAAGCAAATCAAAAAGAACAGGGATCTTTAAAGTTCTATAAAGCCCCTCCTACTGATTTTTTTTCTTTAGTACATATTTGCCATGATGTGTCCATTTAACAGTTCTGCAACAGTTTTGACCATGTGTCCATTTTAAAAGTAATTTTACTTAAAAAAATCATGAAAGGGACATGCCTTGCCTTGTATCCTGCTGGTGGGACTGCTGCAGAGACTGGTAATGCTGAAAAATACTCAAAACTGCAGCGACTTTTTTGAAAGGTGAAGCTGCATTGCAACAACATGAGCAGCTGTTGCGGAGCAGTGCATTGGCAAAGGCTGACAAAAGCCAAGTGACAGGGAAATCCTGAACACAGAGTTGATGTTCCCACAGAACTGAGGCTTTCATTGCATTTGCTTAAAGCTTCTCCTTGGGGTCCCCCTTTGTGCAACGCATCAGAGGAGCCTTTCCCCCTGGGAGGGTGTGATGGCTCCTCTGCAGACACAGGAGTGTCACTCACACCTTCCTGCCTTGGTCACTCTCTTCTCCAGCCCCAGAGCTGTGTCCTGACCTGTGCCATGTGCTCTGGGGTGGCCCTGCTTGGACCAGGTGCCCCATCCAGGCTGATCCAGCCTGGGATTCTGTGACCCAGACCCAGTAACTCAGTCACACTGTGCTGGAAAACACAGAATCCTCTGTTCTGACAGGAATTATGTAGCTCACTTGTAAGATTTCACCAGGAAGGTGCTGTAGAAAGGCTTTACAAGTTACCATCATTGCAACTCACAAAGGCAGGAATTTGGTTGTGGTGTGGTTTTTGGGTTGCAGACAACTGCCTGAAAGGGAGTCAGGTTTGGAAAGTGAGTAAATCAGTGGTTTGGAGTACAGGTCATGACAGTATTTAATTCTTAATAATCATCTTTGTATCACTGAGGGTTGTAACAAGTGGGTATTTCAAGGGATGTCTGTGTGTAATCTTCAGATTGTAATTTTTTTATCTGTTTCATGCAGCTAAATCTGGAAAAAATATCTGGAAATCATAAAGCAAACTATTTCCAGAAGTCTTTGAAAGAACACTTAAACCTGTAACTGTCAGCAAGTACATATTCCATTTGGTAAAGATTTGGTAAAGATTTTAGTATCACAAAACAGCTTTTAAATTCCAATATGAATGTCTGAGTCTAAAAAAAACCCAAACCTCCCCACAGTTTAAGGACAGTTTAGTGTCAAAACTGCAGGAAAGCATCTTTCTGAGAGCAGAAAGTTAACAAAGGAGTTGTCCTTGTGTCCTGTTGCTGCTGGAACTGTCCTTTTCTAATTTTCATCTTAATTCTGTGATACAAAATACTTTTCTCCATATGCAGAACAACTCACACAGTAACTGGATTTGTTTGGCTGAGATCTGGAATGGAAATATTGGTCTGAATTGACTTTTTGCATCTTGAAAGTTCCAGGATGGTAAAATGTTTAAAATACATACTGCAATAAATTTTTTATAGCAAACTCAAATTTGTTCTCATGTTTTAGGAACATTTAGTTTGTTTAGTCTCACTTTTTGTTGGCTCTCCACCGATGTAGATCTTGTGCTAAGAGTGCATTGTCTTACCAGCACAACTTGTTTTCCAAATAACTTCAGATTTGGTAAATCCGGCTTCAAACCCGAGGTCTGGAATGTTGCATCGTCAGAATGTTCTTGTCAGCTTGACTTTGTGGCTGGGGCAGAACTTTTCAAACACTGCTTGTGATCTCTTATGTCTTCTCTTTGCCTTTTCCAGACTGCTGAGTATGTCCCCGAAAAAGTGAAGAAAGCTGAAAAGAAACTCGAAGAGAACCCATATGACCTTGACGCTTGGAGCATTCTCATTCGAGAGGCACAGGTTTAGTGACATAGGATTACATTTCCTTATCTATGGTCCACTCACACTCTTGGGTTCTGGAGTAAACTCAGCCTGTTCATTGACATGAATCATAATATTGTAAATGCTGTTTTGGTTTTCGATTTTTTAGAATCAGCCAATAGACAAAGCACGGAAGACCTATGAACGCCTTGTTGCCCAGTTCCCCAGTTCTGGCAGATTCTGGAAACTGTACATTGAAGCAGAGGTTAATATTTTTACATTATTTTTCTTCTTATATAACGTTTAGTAGGGGTTTAAGTTTATATTTTTATAAGCATGAATAAGATAGGCACATAATATCTAGGGAGAGGGGGATTTTAAATATGCCTTGCCTTTATTTTGTAAAATAGGTACAAAGGAATGATTAAAATGAATTCTAAAGTATTGGGTCTCTTATGAGTTGATGATTGTTGCATTATGGAATTGCAACAACATTAAAACTGTTTCAATGGTATTGGAGTGCTTTAGCCTTTTATTTGCTTGTCGTGTCAATTTATTGCCTCCCGTGTCATTTACTTAGAGGACTTTTTTTTTGTTTACACATACAAACTTGTTTGAATGACTTTCTCTGAATATTTGGATTTTTTTTTTCTTTCTTAGGGAATTGAGTGTTTCTGTGAACAGTGCTTGCAGGGAGGGTGTGGGGTGGAAGCTGCTTTCTGGAATGAAAATGCTGGGGAAATGCATTAGCACAACTCATTAGCTTTTAAAAATCCCAACAAAATTGTGCTTGTTTACATAACTGTGTAAGACTTGTCCCTAAGTGCACTGGTCATTTAGACCACATGAAATGACATGCCCTGAATAACTGGGGGTTGGGGGGAGTGTTCATGTTTGTTTTATTAATTTCTGTAGCTGTTCTCTAATACTAATGCACATGTTTTCTGTGGGCATCTTCCAGCTGCACATTTTCCTTGTGACAGGTTTTCTGTGTGCTGAACTACAGGGGGGGCACCTGGGTGTGTTGTAGAGGAGAAATGAGCTCCAATCCTTTTCCATTTCATGCAAAACTTGCTGTGCAGCAATCTGAGTGGCAAACTTCATTGCATGGTTATCATATCTTATTTTACATTAAATTACCTATCCAGACATCTCTGGCAGTAAATATTGAATGTAAATAAAACTGGGATCATGGGAATCTTAATGGGAATTTTTATATTGCAGTTTATAGTAACATGTTACAGTGCAAAATAGTGCAACTGAAATTGAATGTTACCAAATTAAATCTAACAGAGTTGTTTTGTTTCCAGCGGTTTGTAGTAGTCCTTACAGTGTTGGTGGTTATACATGTTTGGGGGATTGCAAATGGACTGACATCCAGATACACTTAGTTTTCCTTTGGGAGCCCTGCAGCCAAATCCTTTAGGCTGGTGTATTCTGCAATGTTTGCTCCACGTTCTGGTCTTTAGAATGCAATCTAATTTCAGAATTACACTAAGTTCCCTGACTTCTGTGCCTATTCAAACCCTTTACCTTTCCCATGCCTCAAATTTGAGAGTTCAGAGCACCCCAGAAAGGCAGGACTGGATTGTAGGTCCTTCAGCAGAAAGGGCTGTGGAAGCTCCTTGCCTTGAACCACGTTCAGAGATGAACTGACAGCGTTACCTCCCTTGATTGATACCTTTTAACTGCTCTATAATCTAAGAGTTTTTAGAAACATTGACAGTGACAAAGCTTAGAACAGTCTAGAGTTTAATTCTTTATGTGCTCCTTCAAGGAAGGAAGCTCAGCTTCTCATCAGCTTTGGTAGCCAGGTAACACAAGGTGGATTTGAGAAGGAAGGAACTGGCAGAACAGTCACAAGTTGTGTCTGCCCAGTAACACACTGCAGGTGTCAGAGAAATGGAGTCTCATCCTGTTATTGAGAACAATGGGAAAATATGAACTGTGGAATTCCAGTAGAGCTTACAGTGGTTATGTTTGAGAGAAATGTAAGAGGGTCCTTTTTAGAAATTTGTCTTTCATCTTAACAGCCAAATTTTTNGATTGCAGCCTTAAGATGTACAAGGAATATAGGGAAACTTTTTTCCTTGGAAGTCTTAGTCTCCTCCTGCTAAAAAGTTTCTCTTGGACTGTTCAGAAGTATAGATCTTTCCAGCCTTGAGCCTCTTCAGCATTGCTTTTGATTTACTTTCACTGCCTCAGTAAATTGATAAATCTTATGTCATCTGTAAGCTGGATTTCTCCTGATGTTGAAACAAGCATTTTACTTTTTGACATGACAACGTTTCCTCTTTCCATCACAGAAAGTCAGAAAGGGAGAGGAAAGTGGGAGTTGTTTTCTGGCAGGTTGTCTTTCACTAGGGAATTTTGTCCTCTGAAAGACAAATCAGAGCTGCAAACATTCCCTGGTTGTGGTCTGTTATTGGAAGATTAGCTCAGGTCAGGGTTCTGGTTATGGCCTTGTGGAAAAGAAATGAGCCCTTCAAGAGCTGTATTCTTGATGGTCATTAGAAGACTCTAAATTCCTGTTTGCCTGACTGGAGGAATGTGTTCTTTGTAGTCACCACAATCTTCAGTGGAAATCACTGTTTATATGAACAGAAACTGTTACCCTGCATGTTCCAGTTCATTTTGTGATGTGTAACAGATCTGAGCGCAGGCCTTGCTGCTGTGATTACCCTGTGGGTTTATGGCTCTGTTCAGCTCCCCGACTGCTTCCCTTTTTGTGTCTGACAGTGTTCCCTAGTGGAATACAGTGTAAAGCAGTGCTCAGCACTTGGTGTATCATCCAACTCACTGCAACTGGTACCCAGACTGCTGAGGCAACCAAATACTTCACAGGAGCATTTCGTGTGCCAGGCACTGAATTATGTGCTCTGCTGTCTGTAATGGTTGGCTGGGTAGTCAGGAGAACATGGATATTAACAGGAAGGGTGTGCTTTGACTGTTTTTTTTTAAAGGGAATTATACTATTAAAGTTTGATAAAAAAGCTTTGATTCTTGCACTGTTTCTTATTTCTTCTGACCTTGAAAAAAGAATTGCAAAATGTAGAAATAATAGAATTGGATGAAACAACTCCCAGTTCACAACTTTTTTGGGGTCATAGTATTTGAACACTTTATAGAGTTTTGGTTTTGATGCTATTTTACTTGCTAAAATATGTAACTTGCTATTCCACATCTCTATTAAAATTCAGGAGGTGGAACAGTAATGCCTCTCTTCTCAGGCTCTTGTTTTCTCTATTGCTTAAATACATTTTTCTCTTGATACTTTTCTTGTAAAAACCTACTCCCAGACAACCTGAATCAGTTCACATGGCAGTGCCTCTTTCCCAGTTTTATAGAGGAGTTTGTAAGTCCCACATGTGCCATAATGTTAAATCCATAGATCACAGAGTCTGGATTCTGCTCTGCTGATGTGCTGTGTCTTCTTGGGTAAGTTATTTAACGTGTTTTGCCATTATTAAAACAGAAACCTACCTACCTCACAGGGTTGTTGTGAGGCTGCTTTAGTGATTAAAGTGCTTTTGGCATCTGGCTAAAAGGTGCTGTGGGANCATTGACAGTGACAAAGCTTAGAACAGTCTAGAGTTTAATTCTTTATGTGCTCCTTCAAGGAAGGAAGCTCAGCTTCTCATCAGCTTTGGTAGCCAGGTAACACAAGGTGGATTTGAGAAGGAAGGAACTGGCAGAACAGTCACAAGTTGTGTCTGCCCAGTAACACACTGCAGGTGTCAGAGAAATGGAGTCTCATCCTGTTATTGAGAACAATGGGAAAATATGAACTGTGGAATTCCAGTAGAGCTTACAGTGGTTATGTTTGAGAGAAATGTAAGAGGGTCCTTTTTAGAAATTTGTCTTTCATCTTAACAGCCAAATTTTAAAATCCCAGTTATGATTTAATTTTCCACTTTTCCTGGTTCCAGTAACACATCAACAAGACTCATATAGTGACTGATTTAGCTACACAGCAATATGATCTTTGCCTCTTCTAAGTAAATGTAAGCATTTGTAGCTGTAACTTCTGATTTCCAAGTTCCTCTCTGAAAAAACATATGCTCACACAATTGGGCACTGCTGTCCTTGTTGTTCTAAGTTGCATATGTGAACAGTTCATCTAAGAGTAAATTCAAAATTAAATGTTCTCTCAAATGTTCTTTTAGCACTGTGGTTGAATGTAAAGACTTCAATTAATTTTTGAAGGCTCCCTGAGGGAGAGGAATTGTTTTGAGACTTCTTTGATTGCAGCCTTA
>VYZS01017304.1:0-12487 GCA_013400695.1 Neodrepanis coruscans
TAGGCACTCCTTAAGGCATCAGCTGTTCCAGCTCAGCAGCAAATAAAGCAGTCTGCAGCATCATTTACATGTGTAAATTCACAAGGGTTCTTCTTACAGGAAAGTAAAGCCAAACCCTTGTGGACTCCAAAATAATCTCTGCTTTTTTTTTTTTTTTTTACTGAGATGTTGACAGGTCATTTGGGAGGTTTTGGTGTATGACTATCCAAGGGTTAAAACTGCATACCAGTTTCCAGAAGGACTAGGAGAATAAGGCATAACTTGATGTAGGTAATGTTCTTGTCAATGATGGCATTTTAACACGGTATATTTATATACTACTAATTCCAGCTTCCATTGTATCTAAAGGATGATTACGTATTTAATGAAGAGTCTTCACTGAAACAGGGTTTTGCCACAAGATAATGGTCTCATGCTGTTAACTAAATGGGAAAGCATTTACTGTAAAATATATACACTCTAATTTATGAGATCAGCTTATACAAAGCAATGAGATGTGTGCAAACATAAGAAAACATAGTATAAGAAAAAGCTCATAACAGCAAAAATGGTAACATACAGAAAAATCCCTGCTTTGTTGTACCCTTATCCTCAAATACATGTAGATGTCAAAAGCTGCTTATATCAATACAAGTTATATGCATCTGTGGAAAAAAAATTGCTTAATGGTGACTGCTACAAAACTGCAGAATTCAGTCCTTCTGCCATTGGAGACTAGGTAAATAACAAAAGGGTATTTTGCATGAGTTTCTATGCCTCTTGGCTTAGATACATTCTACCCCTAAGTACATGTTATGTTCTGCATTCAGTGCGTTCGGGCAGTGCTCCCAAATTCTCTGCAAGTTCCTCTATTTCTATTACCAAGATAAATTAATTTGCATATAGGAATTTCCTAATATTCCTGAATGTGGTGTTAATGTACAGCCATAAACTCAAAGTATTAATCAGGACTAGTGAGACAAATGATCTCCCTGAGGGGAAAGTGTCAGTTACATAATCAGAATATATTAAAATCTGGTAGGCTGCAGGTTTTTAATAAAAAAAAGCAAAATGAAGGGCTGAATTTATAGCCAGCAGACAAAGGTCCCTTAAAAACAGGCTTATTAATGCTTCCTGCAAGGTCAGATCAAGGGTGATGAAATGAGAATTGACCAAACACAAGAGCAACTCCCAGCTAAATAAAAAGCCAGATATTATTTTCTTCACTGACAACAGAAAATGAACGTAGAGACAAGAAGGGTTGATCACTGATGCCAAAAATGTACTTTCCATTCTCTGAGCTTTCTAAAGTCTCTTCTTTTATCCATTTTCTATTTTTCATCATATTGCCATTCTCCCTTTTTTGTCAATGACCTTTCTTCAGTCCAACTCAGCTTCTGTCTAATGACCTGAAGAGGCCTTCTTCACAGCCTGGAAAGCTTTAGATTTAAGATCCCCCTCCTTCATTAGAGTGAAAAGTGAACAGCCTCTATGTGCTGGGTGTTAATGAATGTGAAGAAAGATTTTTTTTGTATGTGTTTTACACATTATGTTCTTGACTCCTTGAGGTGCTACAATAAATTGCTGCGCTTCATTTACAAGGAGTGATAACAGAAGCAAAATGAGGATCTGGCAGCAAATTACTTCTCTGTTCACCCTGGGTCAGGCTGCTGAGGCTAATGAGAAGAGGTGCTCTAATTTTAAACTCCTCCTCAACCAAGCTATTCTTGCATTAATGTTCACTGCTATAAATTGTAAAGTCAAATGAAGGAGCACTGTTGAAAATTAACCAGTATTTTTATCTTTTGAGTACCCAATAGAACATATTTTGGCTTCTAAGCCTGGTGGTTATCAAAGGCAGCACAGCTACACCAGCCGTTTCTGCCTCACCATGGCAGGATGCTCATCTCATGCACACACCACTTTTTCTGCCTTTTCTTTATATGAGAGGAGGAAATGGTATGGCTTTACAACCAGATTATAATTTAACTCAAAGAAGAAGGTGTTTAAAGCCAGTCTTTTTGTGTCCCTTTAACAGGACACTGCACACAGACATTAAAAGTCATGCAGAATTACTCTGTCCATTTAATGCTGCCGCATGTTTAATGAATTGTAATTGTATATATGGAAAGACCCCGTAAATCACTGACCCATTTATGTCTATGAACTCTTTGTTGCTATAAGCCCAAAGCAGGATTTGTACAGTTAATGAGAAACTAATGCAGCACCTGCTTCTCTCATGAAATACCTACCTAAGCCTATATGTTGCTAATTTGACAAAATCAAATGCAATACAAAAAAAGAAAAAATATCCCCCAAAACCAAACCAGAATAAAATAAACCCCGAACCAAAACCATATCCCACAGTTCACACTAGGAGAGTTATGTATCTTTGAAGAACATGATTCCAAATTCTCATCACTGGATTTTTTATTGATAACTTGTCACTGACTACAATGAAGTTAATATATTTAAAACATATATCAATGGCATTTATTTTTTGTGAGATGTGTCTGTCCTGGTACATTCTTCCATGAAATTGCCAGATAACATACAAATTAACCACACTACCCTACTCTAATCATTGTAATCAGTTATGTTTTCATGTGTACATTACTAATATATAAGGTTGTTGTAGTTCTTGTGTGTGGTTTAATTGCTTGTTTTTGCATATCTTGTGTGATTGATGATGTTCTAGAAATCTTTTCCCCGAAAGGAGACTTTCTAAATTACTTTGTTTAGATGCTAATGATTGTATTTCATTAGTGGCCCTCTCATCTAGAATCATCTTTAAATGAATGAATATGCCATAATTAAAAATCTGAATTATGAATTACTTTGAAAGGAGACAACATTGTTCCGATTTCCCACTGCGACTCAGTGTTATTTCAATTATGTAAATATGTTTAATCATTCCCCTTTTGTTTTTCTAATTATTTAATATTAATGTTGCTTTACCCTTTTATTGCTACAAGAAGGGATATGGCATCTTAAATGAGAGTACTTAGACAAGTGATACACAGATGACTAGATTCAAGCAGACATTTACCAGAATGCATAACCCATTTCAAAACCAAACATGCTATTAACATTCATACTAATATAGCAACACTAGCAGTAATTGCCCTTCATGCATGTTTTGTCTTTATAAACCTAATGTATTCACAATGTACAATCTCCAATCAATTTTCTTATCAAACTTAAAAATCCATTTGTACAACTTTAAATTCTCTTGAAGTGCAGATTTTAAGCAATGAGATTTCTCTGGCCACAGGCGGCACTTTTTCAATAGTTTAAAAAACACATATAAATTATAAAGCATCTGGACATAGGATCTTGTTTTCCCACTGATACAAGCAGTTCTATTTTATAGGATTAGCAAGCAAATTCTTTCCTGTGAGTCTGAGCAACCTGAAAAAATTAATGCTCCTGAAAATTCATGCTGAATACTGCAATGTTATTGAAATTCACAAAATGAAACACTGTGAAATTAATATCTGTACATTTGTCAACACTGTAAATCCACATTAGGGGTTACACATACCACAAAACTGATAATGGAAATTAATTATAGTTTACTTACACATCATAGAAATGTTATGTGAGTTTCTAACTATAGTCTAAAATAAAATAATTTGGCATTTGTTTTGAAACATCCTCAAGTAGACTTCCTAGAAATACAGTATCTCATTCCTGAATAAGAGTAGCAACACAAGTTTGAAGCATTATTTAAAACATATAAGCTTGTAAATAATCTGAAACACTCCCATAGAAGACAGAGAGAAATTCAAGGGTTTTTTCGGTATTCTTTAAGCAACACTGCAGCCCCGTGAAAAAGTGAGAACTTCTTAGTGGAAGATAATGCATCTGTTTCAGTTGTTATCAGCAAGAGCTATAACATCTTTTTAATATTAAAAAAATCTATGTTTTTAATCACAAATTTTACCTTTTTCCAGTGACCAGGGGTCAAAAAGGATACTGAAATGTGCATGACTACTATCAATAAAAACATTCTGCCACTTCCAGTTTGAATTTATAACTCTCTGCTTTGCAGTTTTTGCAGTTAGCACTGCTTCTCTTTCAGCCTCTGAATTATGTGATGATTAAATACAAATGAAAAAAAAATTGCTAATAACACATTCTTGTTTGGATTTTTTAAGTATTAATTTTTTTCATAGGCAAAAGGAGTGTGGACATTTTCTACAGACTTCTCTGTATTGATGCAGCCACAGTGGTGAGCTTTATTCATCACATCACTCTTGCCATCAGACGAGAATCCTGCCTTCAAGCAGGTTTGTGCATTTTGCCAAACACACATATAACCAGTTCAGTAAGTACTGTTATGACATGTATTTTTGTGTAGATTTGTTTTTTGCCATTAATTCTTTGGCATTTTCAATGAAAAAATGGCACAAGGTAGTAGCAGCAATTTCCAATCTATTACAATTTTGTGTGTGTGTGGAACACTTTATTTCAATATCTGATTTAGAAAAAATAATGGAAGCAATCCCTTAGTATTTCTGCATAACTCTTCCAGTGAACTACCTTTTCTTTGGAGAACACATTTTTTGAGAGAAGATACTTTACAAAACAACTTTGAAATAAGGTCAAAGGAGAATAAGAGAGGAAAACAGATATCCAAACTTTTATGGGTTGGTATGTTAAAAATGAGGAAAGTGAACAACATGAAGCTTAGCCTTGCAGCCTCCATTTTCTATGTTAAATTTTTCACAAGACAGTTTAATTACAAAAATTAGGAATGGTAATTGCTACATATAAATGTAAAGTGTCTCTCTTGGCCCAGCACAAGGGATAAAAACCTCCAACCAAATCCCAAACTATAATGCCACTCTCTGTTCTCAGGATTCTTAAGTATGCAAATAGTTTATCCACTTAAGATCTCACAGATACAGATCTGGTCAAAGCAAATTACCCAAACAGTTCACATTCATCAGAGAGCAAAAGAGATGATAAGGCAGATAAAACCAATGATTGTAGACATTTTGAACAAAAGCCTGCCATTTTACAGAGGAGATTATCTTGTACTCTAATTCTCTAGTTACATTGGTAGCAGAATCTTATTTTCATATTATAAGATAATGTGAGGTGAAACGGAGGATAAAATCTGCCATCACTGAAGTGAGTGATATGATTTTCATTGACACGAATGTAGTACTTTTGTTCCAGCGCTTTATGCTGTGTGTAATTTTCTAGTGGTGGTTTGTTGTTTTAGGGTTTTTAGGGGAGAGGTGTTTGTTGGTTTGGTTTTGCTTTTGCTTTTGTGTTTGTTTTTTTTTTTACGAATACTGGCCTATCTGACAGCGTTCTTTAATATTCAGTATTATTTGTGCAGACTATGTTCAGCCTGGTCACACAGAATTAATCATCTCCAAAAAAAAGATCAGCTAGTCTAGCAGTTGTAATTCAATTTTCTCACATTCATTTTGTGAATAAAATCTTCTTCTTCTTTGACATTTTAATTAAGATGGCCATAAGGCATGGAATTTTCATGTGGAATATTACTCTGTGAAATCTATGTATGAGTTTTCTTCTAATAAAATACTCCTGGAATAAATGCTTATAATTCTTGTCACATAAATTGTGACTTTAATGCAGCCTTTCTCTTATCAAATTTCTCATTGCTCAATGTTTAGGACCAGTTCCTCTGTATATCTTGAACACCACGCTCTGCACAACAAGAGTATTGAACATCCACTTCTGCACACCTGAGTACAAGGAGTAGGAATGATGGTACCATGGTTCTCTGGTTCATATGGTACAGACCACCACCTACCAGGCAGTGGTAGTGGCCACTTTTAGTAACTCCATGAGTGCCACCCTAAAATGAGAATGATGGCACAGTTGTCAGTTATCTGGGTGAGTCTAAAAAAATTTTCCAACCTGTCGTGGGTGAGAATAAATATTCATACTCCGATTAACAATACAAATAATTAATGATATTATCAATAAAACTGGTTGTTACAAAAGTAATTAAGACTAAACAGCAAGGCTATGAAATAATACAATTAACAGAATTCACAGAAGCTGAAAAAGCAGGTAAATCTATTACAAATAATGTTCAGGCTATGATTCAGACTTCTGGGTTTATGCAGATCTTATCACTGACCCATTAGAAGAAAAGCTATTTAATTCCTTGTGGTCCTTGCAGGGGACATAAGGAATAACTGATTGTGACCCTCTTCATAATCATTTGTGACATTTGAAAGAACTGTGTCTTATTCCTTTGTGTATATCCCTTCATTTAACACAAACTAATACAGACACATCATACTTTCCACACAGTTTAGCAAGTATGATTTCTTTATCATTCCTGTGGCCTCTCTCAACAGACCAGCTTTATTCTGTAAGTACCGTGTCCAAAGCTGGACACAGTACTCAGCGTCACATCCATGAGCTTATGCTCTCATTAACACCTCTCAGAATGAAGTCTGCCTATTTTTCTGCAAGGATTACTCCAAAACTTTAACAGTTCTACCACTTTTTCCAGTCTTTCCCTAATGATAACCACTGGGATTTCTTCTGATGCAGTGGATAAAGCTAATGTGACTTTTACTTGTAAATGGATTTTTCTCAGATCAAAGTCCTAGATTAATCATTAAGAAAAAAAAGAGAGATTTGTAGTCTCTAGTTCATTTTAGAACAAACCAATCATCCAGACAATAAGGAATAACTGGTAGTGTCATTAGTAAAGATTGTCAGCATTAGCAAATCCCACTTTGCAGCAAACAGCATAAAAACTGAACTTTATCACAAATTCTTTTCACCTCAGTCTGAAATAGAAACTTAACATTAATGGGCATGCACTAGGTTTTAATAGAATCAGTTTTTAATTACTTACAGCTTTTTAAACAGCTGCTGAGAATATTAAGCTTATCAAAACAACAATATCTATAACTTGAACAACAGAAAAGATTTAATTTAACAACACCTGTCTCCCCAGAGAAAGTGCTTACAATACATCAGCAAGATAGTTCCGGAGATATCTTTGCAATAGCTGAAAATACTTAAAGAAACAGCTTCAGCTTTATTTTATATAGAAGAGTTGAAGGAAACACTTCATTAACCAAAGCCATTTGTCAAAGAAAATTAAAGGGTCCCAGGCCACAGGAGAAGGCAGACACCAGATTAAGGAAGGGGACCCCTGGCCCAGACCTGGGATGGTCTGGGCACAGTGATGACCAGATTGGAGCTTGAGAGCAGAAAAAATGAATCACAGAATTGTTAGGATTGGAAGGGACTTCTGGAGGTCATGTAGAACATCCTGTTGCTGAGCACCACTGAAAGGAGTCTGGCACCATCCTCTTGACACCTACCTCTGAGATATTTATATGCATTAATGAGAACCCCTCTCAGTCTTCTTTTCTCTAGATTGATGAGACCTCTTTTATGCCAAATAAGCTCCTGCCAGGCTTGTGAAAAAGGCAGAGGCTGAGGGCCAAGTAGGTACAGCCTTGCTATTGAGTTTATAGAGTTGAATGTCAGAAAGAATAATTATTATACATCTAAAATTGTTAGACTCACCATTTCAGATGGTAAGAAATGCCTGATAAGCTTGCACATTGTTTTCAGGGACAGCAGCACCACATTCAGACTACCAAAATTAATTGTGTTTTTCCAGTTCAATGGATGAACTGAGGTATGGAGGGAAATGGTTCCATTTTAGTTTTTAAAAGCTTGTCTTTTCTTGCCTATTTTTAAAACCTTCTTTTTGGACAATCCTTGATTCTGGAAAGCAAGAATTGAGAGAATGAAGAACAGCTCACTGGAGGAGAACACTAGGTTCAAGAACATCTAAGAAACCTGAAGGTGCACAAGTCCATGGGACCTGACAAGATATGTCCATGGGACCTGACCTGAGGGAACTGGACAAAGAAGCGGCTAAGCCACTATCCATTCATATTTGAGAAGTCATGGCAGTATGGTATAGTTCCCGCTGACTGGAAAAGGGGAAACATGATGTCCATTTTTGAAAAGGGTAATAAAGAAGACCCAGGAAACTACAGCTGATCAGTCTCACCCAAGTGCCTGGTGAGATCATGGAGCAGATCCTCCTGGAAACTATGCTAAGACACATGGAAAAGAAGGAGCTGATTTGTGACAGTCACAATAGCTTCACTAAAGGCAAATAGTGCCTGACAAATTTGGTGGTTTTCTAGGATTGAGTTACAGCAGTGATAGACAAGGGAAGGGCAACAAACATCGTCTACCCAGACTTGTGCAAAGCATTTGACACTGTCCTGCATTCTAGACTGAAGAGACATGGATTTGATGGATGGACCTCTTGGTCCAAAAAATTGATGGCAACATTCAAAGAGTTGTGATCAATGATGCAATGTTCAAGTAGAGAGCAGTGACAAGAGGTGTTCCTCAGGGGTCAGTATGGGAACCGGCATTGTTCAACATCTTTGTTTTCAACATGGAAAGTCAGACTGAATGTAGCCTCAGCAAGTCTGCCAACAACACCAATCTGTGTGGTGCTGTCAACATGCTGGAGGGAAGGGATGCCATCCAGAGGAACCTTGACAGACTTGAGAAGTGGGTCTGTGCAAACTTCATGAAGTTCGACAAGGCCAAGTGCAAGGTCCTGCACCTGGGTCAGGGCAATCCCAAGCACAAGTACATTCTGACAAGAGAATGGATGGAGACTAGCCCAGGAGAGGACACAGGGCTGTTCGTGGGTGAAAAGCTCAAAATGATTTAGCAATACACACTTACAGCCCAGAAAGCCCACCATATCCTAGGCTGCATCAAAAGAATTGTGGCCAGCACATTGAGGGACATAGGCAAGGGCACATAGTATCAGGACAAGGGGGAATGGCCTCCAGATGAAGGAGGGTAGGTTTAGATTCAATATTATGAAGAAACTCTTTACTATAAGGATGGTGACACACTGGTACAAGTTGCTGAGAGAGGTTGTGGATTCCTCATCCCTGGAGGTATTCAAGACTGAATGGGATTCTGAGTAACTTGGTCTAGAGGAAGGTTACCTGCCCATGGCAAGGGGTTGGAACTAGATAATCTTTAAGTTCCCTTCCAACTCAAACCATTCTGTGATTCTATGAATTTATACATATTAATGATCTAGTAAAGGCTAAATACAAAAGATAACTGTATGCATGTTAGGTGGAAGAGGTTTTTCAAGAACCCAAATTTCCCTTATGTCATTGTAATGTTAGTCTAGTTTAAATGATCAGCAACCTCATTTAAACAGATGGGCTAGTCGTCAAAAATCCAACACTAAAAATTTTGCATAGTAGCAATTTACTGAGCTGGCCATTTTCCTGCTTCCTCACTTTCTGTCCATCAGGCTTCTGTCCACTGCTTTGTCAGATGCTATGAATCCTGCATTTATTTTGGCCCAGTGGACCAGATAAAGAAAAAGGAGAACCTCATGTTTCTCAGTGGTTACGTCATTGTCGTAGCAGATGGGAGCCGAGCACTTCCATCCTCAGCCTCGAGGGCACCTACACAATACTCTGAGCCGTCAATAGATTTTAAGACAACTCAGCTAAGAATTCACTTATAGGTCTTTCAACCAGGATTTGAAACATCTGTTAATGGGTACTTTGGGAAATTGTCCCTGCCATCTGGAATGAGTTTCAGTGTCTACATGTGAAGAAAAGCCCTGTGCTTCCTGGGTGTTCAGTTTTTGTTAATGTTGGACAATACGGATAGACTCCCTTTTCAACCTTCCACATCAGCTTTAAAGTTAACAGATGCCTCCTTCCAACACTGCTGAAAGAGAAGTCAAAAACACAAAATGCCTGAGGAAAAGGGGAGAAGAGAGGTGAATAATGACACCATTCTTACCATTACTGTTGTTGACGAAGCTTTAATGGCGCCTCAGGTGATGACAACGAAAAATGATACTTCCTTCCCTGAAGAATATACAAGATGCACTGAGAAGACAAGGAGTGAATATTATTATGATTTAAATACTGTCCTAATTACAGGGGCTGCAACTAGTTTATCACTCTATGGATATAACTAAAACTGTGTATTCTATACCCTCTATGTCATTTCTGATGGACTGTTAATAATGAATCATCTGTAGCAGCTGCCCAGGGCACACCTTAGACCTCAGGCCACAATCATTAAGGAAAGAGTCAGGGGAGTGTCTCTTCTCACACTGATGACTCCTTCCCCGGGCACATTAACACCTTCACATCCAGCTGAAGGGGTTGGACCCAGCTGCACTGGCATAATAGGTGGTTACAAAGACCTAGATCACCAAAGATTCCAAAATTATCCCATGACTTAGAGAGTTAAACCACCCATTGGGAAACTCCCCATCCTGGGGGAGGTATTGGACATTCCCACCTGAATCCAAGCATATATAATCTTCAGATTTAGGACTTCCATCACCACTTGCTGGATCCAGAGGAGGAAGAGAACTTCAACAGGACTGTGACTGCCACTCTTGAGGAGACTGCAATCCTTACTTCAACGGAACTGTGACCATCATCCTGAGCAACAGGTATCCTTCTCTTCTGCTTTGCACCCAAAGGAACCATGCAGTGCTCAGCACAGGAGCTAACAACCCCTGTGCTATTCTTGTCCCAGGCGCCTGGGTTATATTCTGTCATTGTGGGTCAAAAACAATTTTTCTTTGTATCGTTTTATGCATTGTTATCTTTTTAGTAAATTTTAACTCTGTCTTGTAATCTCTCTTAAATTGGGTTAATTTCTCCCTCCAGTTTACTTTTAAACCAGCACAAGTACTTTTATTGCAACTTGAAAAGTCCATCCTGAAGGAAGAGACAGTTTTTGTCCAAGCTCAAGACATGGATGTTGAATAATTATATGTTGAATAATTATATATTTTGTCTAATTTCAAGCCTCTAAGAAATATCTGATTTAAAATGCCAGAAGTTTTGAAATATCTAATTGAGGGAATATATTTCCGCTGTCTTGTAAGTTCATTACAAATGCCTACAAAGCATGTCTTTGAACACATTGTTCTCTGGGAAAGAGACTTTGAAAAGACTTTTTTTCTCATGAGGCACAGGGAGGGAGCAGATGGAATGTGTAAACCCAAAGTCATGCAACTCACAGGAAGATAGACTGAGGAAAGATGTAGTCCTCTAGGAAGCTGATGCAATAGAGAGCTAGTGCGGACTTGAATATTTACTCCTAGAGGCAATTTATGCCATGGAAATATATTTTATCAAGCCAACATGAAACACAACATTCCAGAGTCAAATCAACCCTTGTTAAAGCACTTAAATCAAAAGAAAAAAAAAAGAAAAGGTTTTCTAATGGAAATCATGAAAATAATTTATGCTGCAGAAAAGTGTTTTCAAACAGTAGACTGTTCCAATGGAAAAGCCATACCTACATATATCAGTTTATTCTTTTGTCTCCCCTTCTAAGTTTAATCAGACAGTTTTCGAGATTTGCTGAACTGTTTCTACTTGATGGTGAAAGCTTGTGAACTGAACCAGGTATTTCTTTGCTACGACTCTTTTTGTACACAAAGAATGTACATATCACTCTTCTTCCAAGAGCACAATAGGAACAGACAAGAAACAGTTCATCTGGGCACGCTTCCCAGCTTTCCTTTTCAATCACCAATCTGTTCACAAGAAACCCGGTCTTGGCTTTTTCTAAGGGGTCATGCTACTCCAAGTTCTACTGCCTCTCCTGCAGCAGCTCTTGCCTTTCTGCTTCCAGAGCAAACATCCACAGCTGTTTTCCACCCACTGCCCTTGCCCTACATTGCCAAACAATGGTAATCCCATCACTCTCCCTCAAAAAATCACCTCCCTTAGTTGTTCATGATTCCAGTTATTTTCTGCTTTGGATACAGACTTCCTTTTTTTCATGGTTTATTTTCATAAAGCAACTTAACTGCATTTTTTTTTTGTTAGGTTGAAATTAAGAGAACCAATGTGCCAAATGGCTTGTCTACGATTGCCAAAAATAAGCTTGCTGGAAGCCATTCTCTTCAATGCCACAGACCTCTCTTCATTGTCCAAGTGGAATATGGAACAGAGATTTCTTGTGAAACACATCTCTGATTCATCTCCAATTAATTGACAGTGCATAGTTGTTTCTCAGCCCAAATATCCTCTTAGCTATGACAAAGTGCCTTGAATCATGTTTTATCTTTGCTTATACCAAAGTGAGTAAGTGTAAAAACACAATCCAGGAAATGTTACAATTGCTTATAGGAAATTTTAACAAGAAAAGCCAGCCGGACAAGGGAAGACATACAAATTAAGTAGCATAATAACAGGGTGTGTTTTTTTTCAGAAAGCTTAAAGAAGAGAAAAGGTCAATCCACCACAATAACTGGTGATGTTGCCCAGTTACTAAGGGGTTTTGGAAGTCAGATATTTTAGTGCAGGGAAGGTGAAAAAATGCCCTGTCAGAGGGAAAATAGCTCTAGGAATGCTCATCTCCCCTCTGGGGTAGAACGGACAAGCCAATAGCCAGCTTTCAAGCTAGCTGAGATGCTGAAGCAACAAAACAACAACAACAAAAA
>VYZS01017305.1:7530-27393 GCA_013400695.1 Neodrepanis coruscans
AAATATAAAATTATCTGCTCTCACATTAGTTCCAGTTCAGGATGAGCGTAGAAATACACCAGTTTAACCCCTATAAAATATTTAAAAGTGGGTTCTACAGTCAATTTGAAAAGCCTCTCTCTTTTATGTTCTGCTGCTAAAAAAAATTTCCATGGAAATTGGAAAGAAATCTGCAATGAATACTGAAAATGCTTCAGCCTCATCTTTACAAATTATATAAAGAAACATGGAAATATAGAATATAAGCAATGAACAGAGAAGCATTAGCAAAAATGAGCATTTATTTTGCAGGGCAATTAACCATTCCATTAATGCTTTATTTAAAAAGGAACTTGTCTTTAGCATTTAGCACATTAACAATCTCATAATAGAAAAGAAGGCTTGTGTACAGAAAGTTAAGGAGATTTTTAAGGCGTTATTTTTCTAGTTGAAAGTCTTTGTAGTTTGCTTTCATCATTCACAAATTGAGAATATTAATATTTCTATTTCAGTGGTGTAACTGATATTATTGTGTGTGTTAATATTCATGTAAACCTAAGAATTAAGGACATTTATATTGATTTTGGTTTGTGTCATTGAATATCAAGATCCAACTTTTTTTCCTCTCAAACACCACATAACTGGGAGGAGAACCATGTAAATACACAGCAATTAGTTTGATCTATTATTATTAACATATACATTATTATAAGAAAAGATACATATTTAATACTTATATTTGTAATAAAACATATATATTTAATAACAGATGTCAGAGTAAATGACAGGGCAGTTCTGTGCTAAGATGAAGCAAAGGAAGAACATTTTGTTTGCCCATATCTCTCAGTAAGAGAAAGAAAGAGGCTGGAAAAGTGATGTATTGTCAGGTCCAGGCCAGATTTCAGAATCTGTTTTTTTGGCCACCAGGGCATTGGATTGACAATTTAGATCGACCTGGGATAAGCTGTCAGAGAAACAAATTCATTATGTTGTCATTATTAATGTTTTTATCAAAAAGCCTTCAATTTCCATCTGGAAATTTGAGAAGATTCTCTGGAAATCAGGACTCAATGACAGACCTACTGTGCTTTGGTATAAATTAGAGGGACAAAAGTAAAATCAGAATTATCTCAAAGTTTGCAGTTTGGTTTGTGTATTTTGTGTGTATTTGGGGATTCAGGAATTTCTACGTATTTACTTATTCAATTCTCTTGTTTGATTTTTTTTTTCTCCCTCTAGAAATACCAAAAACAGAGAAAACCTTTGAGGAGAGACTGATTTTGAAGGCATTCCTGCTGAAGTTTGTGAATTCTTATGCACCCATTTTTTATGTTGCCTTTTTTAAAGGAAGGTAGGATAAATATCCTTTGCATATAGACATTTATGTATCTATATTTTTACATGTATATGTCTATATTAGTTGGATCTGTGTTTAAAATTGGGCATAAAGGGCTGGTCATCTTCACCAGCTCTGAAAAAAATATCATAAATAGGCTTTTTTAAAGCTTTCCTTTGAATGGCAGTGATCTAAAATGCAACCAGTTTAATTTTCTTCCTAAAATAAAAATAATCCCCACCTCAGAAAATAATTCCTTTTTGTTCAAAAAGGGTGATGCTTTTATATAATAAATAATTTTAGCAAATTTTTCTTGAGGCATCATTCAGCAAAGGAAGGTTTTCCCATTTAATTTGAAATTATGGAACTATTTTTTCCATTCCTTTCTCATCATTTTGAACAAGTCTCACGTATCAAGTTAAATTAAGAAATAGTTTTAGTCAACTGCAAGTTGAGTTTTGGCAAGTGAACTGATTACCAACAAGCTAATTCAGCTGTCCTGCTAAATAAGTGTGACTTCCTATGGGTTCAGGATCACTGTCTTTTGGGAGCAGGTCATCCACATGGTTTTGAAAGGGAAGCTTTAAATGATTGTTTGCGAAAACTTTGGCAAAAACTGCTTAAAACATCCTCTGGATTTGCGTTTCATACCATTTCTCTGTTGCTTTTGGGGGTTGTAAAGTTTGTTAATCTATGATCTTCACTAATCCTAGTCAGCATCTTTGATTTGAGGATAAATGATACATTTTGCCCGTAGTTATAAAGATTGTAAGACACCAATGAAAAATATCACCAAATTCTTTACTTTTTGGCCATATTTTTGTGATGCATGGTTATAACAAAGTCACATCTCACTGTTTCTCCTTGTGGAGTCAGAGGAGTCTTGATTGTCTATAGATGTGCAAATAATTCCACTCAAGGCATTACTCTGATACAAGAGAATGTGAGTTAATATATGAGTTCCCATTTTTATTTGTGCTCTCTAATTAAAGAGGGAGTGTAATATTATTTTGTTTTAGCACCAAAAAAAAAATTAAAATTATTAAAATTATTTTATCAAGATATAGTAGAAAACCATTTGTAAAGACCTGCAGCTTTGAAATAATTTTAAATAATCAAAGTTGAATCTGTTAAAATTCACATTGAAGAAGCTACTCCTGAGATATTTTGCCTAATGTGAATGAATAATTACGGTGTTGAAGTTGGTTTATTTTCCTGCTTTTATATGAGCTCGTATTTCCTATTTTTATATTATTTTATAAATTGTTGTTGCTTTCAGATTTGTTGGCCGTCCTGGTCGTTATGTGTATGTGTTTGAAGGATATCGAATGGAAGAGGTAAGTAAAGGGCCACATGAAGTGAAAACAAAGTTAAATTCTCTGTGTTAAATCCTTAATACAAAGAAATAATGTATACAATGTATAGACAATAAGGGAAAAATAAAAAACACATTAAAACAAGCGGTTGAATCTTAAACATAAAAAGACAAAATCCAAGTTTTCCATCTAAGGCGGTTTTATATCTTTTGTTTCTGCAGTTTTGAGTATTTTATGGTCTCTCTTAGGTGAATCTTCACCATTCCTATGCCTTACAGCTGGGTACTGAGGGAAAAGCATTACAGGATTTGCTTGAGGCCATTGGAAAGCTTGAATCTGGCTTCTTCTGTAGATGCCTAAAAGCTTGGAAATGTCAATAGCCTAAAAACCCATTGCCATTTTGTGCTCAACCTGTAAAAATTCATTCTTTTTTCAACATTCCCTTTCATTGTTGTGGGCATTCCCTTAAAAACTGATAGGTTTTACAACAAAGTCTTTGCAAGATTGAAGCCTTTCTTCCCCCTCTGGGAGACATCAGGGTGGAAGAGTATTGGTGACACTGCATTATGTTTATTACATTGATTATGTAGTAAATATTTTGAAAGGAAATATAGCAGCCCCAGGGCATAACAAGTTATTTCAGAGCTCTGAATCTATGATAACATAATACAGTTTTATGAGTGGAGATGAAATGCCCTGTCAAGCTCAGAATTGCAGTGATCAATGAGCTCCGCGCTCCCACACAGATTGGTGGCAGGGGCAATGGGACATGGGAGACACTGGGAGCTCTCCCAAGTGGGTGCTTTGAAATTAATTCTCTTCATGCTTTTGTTGAATTACAGTGTGCTCCAGGAGGTTGTTTGATGGAACTCTGCATTCAGCTGAGCATCATCATGCTTGGAAAACAACTGATTCAAAACAACCTGTTTGAAATCGGAATCCCGTACGTATCCCAGCCTTCTCCATCACCATGTATTATTCCCACGACACAGTAAATTAAAGGCTTGATCCTTATTCAGCTGAATGGGACTTTTGCCACTGCCTTCAGTGGGTTCTAATTGAATGTGATGATAAATCACGTTTTTGGTTGTGGTGAAATGATCTGGCTGTATTTTATGTTGAATAATTGGCTATATCTGTTGGAAATGGCTTAAAGAAAGTGATCCAATATATTAAATAATTGATTTAAATTAATTTTAGAAACCTGGGAAAACAGAGGAGATATGATAGATCTCTTGGGAAGTTTTAGGGGAGCTTTCAGTATAGCAGCATTGAATACAAATCCGTGTAAAGTGGAGGAGAGTTAACACAAGGAAAAGCAATAGCTCATAAAAGATCTTCAAACCTATTACTTGATCTATGACTATTTTATGGGTTTACAGATGAAACCCACACATTTCCAAGGTGTCTGTGTGTCAGTATGTCACTGGAGGAGCTGGAGCATGGGAGAGATGCTGGCACAGCCCAGTGGCTGCCACAGGATCCTTAGTGCACAGTCCCCTGCTCCAAATACAGCAGGAAAACCCTCTCCATCTGTCACCAGTGTCAAGGGGATCTTCAGGCTCTGAGAATCCACTGAGAATGTCCTGCTCCTGCCTCTTGGGAGGTTTGCTCCTTGGTGGCAGTGGCCTGTGAGATGCTGTAGTACACAAGGAGTCTGGCTCAGATGTCTCAACTCCACTGAAATTCGTCAGAGTCTTTCAGCTCTGGTGTCAGCAGCTTTTGGGTCACGTCCATAAGGAAGGCCCTGAAGATGTTAACTGGAAACCAAGAAAAGTGATACTTAAAAGATAGGAAATGTATTTAAAATGAGCTTTTTTCCTCCCTTTTTCAAGCAAGATTTGTTTTTGAGTTTTTTTTTTCTTGGAACAGATTTAGAGGAAAAAAAAAAATTCCCAAACAAATCAGATGTGGATTATAGATGGTTTCATTATTCTTGTGTCAAAGTTCAATAGGGAGGCCTGTTTTCTGTCTACATCTCATGGAGTTTACATTTTATTTTGAGAAAAGAGTGGTAAATCATTCCCAAAATATCTGATATGTTGAAGGCTTAAAGCTTTCTCAGTATAAACCTGGGGTGATTTGTTTCTCGTCTTCCAAAAACTTACTGCTACTGGACTTTTTTAATGGTGATTTTATGATGTTAGAAATACTGTATTTATTATTTTTGACTCATGAAAGCATGGGCTGATCCAGTCCAAACAGAAAATTCATGTCAAATTATTTTTCATTTCCCTCACTAAAGTGCAAGAATGTGACAATTTCATCCCATTTTTCTCCCTCATTTCTACTCCCCCACCCTTCTGCCAACAAACGATGGTGGCCTCGATTTTTTAAAACTGTTTAGAAACAAACATACTTTCATCATCTCCTGCCTAGATAAATACCTCATTTCAGTCACAATGCTATCTTGTCTTCCTGAAATAAGGTATCTGGTTTCTCTTTGCTTGTCTGCATTCTCAAGGAACTCACGTGTAGGGTTTGGCCCTTCCCACTGTTTGCAGCAGGACAAGGACAGTGCTTTACAGAACACTCCATTAAATCACACTTAGCCTGCTATTCCTGCATGGATCACTCTACTGGTTTGGGCTAAATCCTTAGTGGGACCCTATTCTATCTCTATCACCTCCTCTCTGAGATCATCCTTTTTCTACCAGTAAGTTCATTTTTTTCGTTCCCAGGAAATCTGTCTTGATCAAGCCTTTGTTCTTTTTTTGGGGGGGTGCCTACTTTTGCACAGGGCACACACTGTGATGAACAGTCCTCTCATGGCAGAAAAATACATCAATCTTTTTTATCTCCATTTTCATCAGCTTTATTTCCCCCCCCTCTTGCTTTGTGCCTCTTTGGAGGGAATGAGAGTCAGAGTGAATAACACAGATTTTTCCATTGGCTCCCTGTATTTTCATGAGGTGCTGCAACCAACCTGACCCATATGGAGGCAGAAGGGATCATCATAAGTGGTTACTTGTTCTTCAGAATTTGGTACTGTCCCCTACACATCTGTAACATGGAAGTACCTCTCCACTAAGATGACCCACATCAAAAGGTTTTTCTTCCTTATTGAAACCTCAAGGTTTCAGGCTTATTTTCAGAAAATCTTTTGATTTCATTCACCAGGAAACCCAAAGCTTTGCAGAAGCCATCACATTTCCTGTTTCTTTCCCTCAAAAACTGCTGGTAAGTGGATGATAAACTGAGTTTGCAGACAGCAGCCACCAGTTACATTTCTAGAATACCAAATGCTGCCAGAATTAGGAAGCATCTTTCACTGTTTTCATTCTGCTTCTTCCACTGTCAGTGCAGGATGAGGAGGGAAACTTCAGATGGCAGCCCGGCATTTTTGGGTCATAGTGGACACATCCTTGGCTTTTTCCTTCAATGCTTCTGCAGAAACTGCTGCACAGCTACAATAGATGTGACTTGTGGGTCTCCTACACATTTCTGTGGTTTCTGTTTTTAATTCCTGCACCCAAGAATATCAAACCAGCCAGATAAATACAGCAACATTTGAACTACAGAAAATAAAGCCCTCTTGAACTGAAATGTGTATTCTGTGGGGCTGGAATTCACAAGTTTAACAGATGTAAATATGCCACAGTTCACTCAGATGTGTCACATACCATCATTCTTTTACTGTTGCCACAGGAATTGACCCTAAAAGGCTGCAGGGTTTGAAAGCCTTATCCTAGAGTTTCTTAAGACCCCTTTTCTTCAGTTCTGTTTTTTTTTTTCTGAACTTACTGAAAAAACCATCCATGTGGTAATTTTATTACTCTGTCTTTGACCTTGGTTCTAAACCCTTAGGGTGAAATCCTGGCCCTATTGAAGTCAATGGCAGAACTCCTGTTGAATTTAGTGAGGCCATGATTTTGCCTTTTTTATTCAGCATCAGTTTCCATCACTAACTTCAAAATGCATTTAACTATGCTAGATGAGAGTACCAAGAGTTAATAAAATCCATTTAAAGACACCTCTTCACAACTGTTCTCTTTTGTGTTGTTTTCCACTTATTCTGTTATTATTCTTAATTAATTTTTTTGTTTTGGGGTGGGTTTTTTTTCCTTTCCTGTTTTTCATTGCTGTTTTCCTCTCATTCAGAAATCAATAAAGCCCAAACACAAGTGAAACTTCCACAGAATCCAAGAAGTCTGAGTGTGCCAAGGAGACATGGCTATACCATAAATTTCTGACACACAATGAGAGATTTAGATCCTTTTGTTCTCCTCCTGTCTCCTTCTTGTACCCCCTCCTTGTGAATATGAGAAGGTATTTCCATACGTAAACAGACTGTAGGAATATGACTGAATAAAAACTTGGAACTTCAGTGTTCCTTCTGAAAGGCAAGAAACAAAATTACAGGCGAGGACACAAGAGTCTGGATCACTGCTCTTGCTTTTCTCTAGACACAAGTGCTCCAGCTACTCAGTCTAATAAATAGTCTTGTCTGTTTGGCTTTCTCCCTGTACCCTTTTCTATCATGCTATGGATAAAAAAGCATCAGCTGAAAGAAAAACCTTAAAAATACCTGATATAAATAATCCTTCAGTCCTGGCAACTGGATTCTGGGTTTTTTCTGTCTTTTCATGTAGAGTCTGCATGTGCATCTCTGTTCTAGCAAGTGTTCATAGAGTCATAGAACGGTTTGAGTTTGAAGGACCTTGAAGATCATCTTGTTCCAATGCCCTGCTATGGGCAGGGACACCTTCCACTATCCCAGGTTGCTCAGAGCCCCATCCAGCCTGGCCTTGAACACTTCCAGGGAGGGAGCAGCCACAGCTTCTCTGGGCAACCTGTGCCAGGGCCTCACCACCCTCACAGGGAAGATTTCTTCCCTCTTACCCAATCTAAACCTACTTTGTTTTAGTCTGAAGCCATTCCCCCTTGTCCTGTCACTCCAGGCCCTTGTCAATAGTCTCTCTCCATCTTTCCCGGGGGCTCCCTTCAGGCACTGCAAGGCCACAATGAGGTCACCCCAAAGTCTTCTCTTCTCCAGGCTGAACAATCCCAGTCATCTCAGCCTTTCCTTGTAGCAGAGCTGGTCCATTCCTCTCATCAACTTGGTGGTCCTCCTCTAATCCAGTTCTTGGAGACTCTCACAGGTGCTCTGCCTTTGCAGTACCCAAGGGCATTTGTTAGTTGAGAGTCTTGAGAAATTCCTAACAATATCCACAGTCCCAAAATTTCTGGCAAACTCTAGCGGAGATGCATCATTGAGGACTGCAGAGCCACTGAAGTCACAAACACTTGTGCCAACAAAATTATTTTCCTGCATCTATTTCAACATGCCCTGCAGATGTCCTGCCTCTCCAGCTTCTTATACGTTCTGTTGTGCTTCACTCTACAAATTTCTCTTATCTCCAAGTCATCGTTGTGTTTTCCATTGGATTCCCAAGTCTTGATACTCCTTCTTGCTCTATAAATAGAGCAACTATTGAGTCATCTGTCTCATTTTTTTAATAAAAGGTTTCATACAAGTGCTTACAGCCCAGCCAGGACCAGTTTGGGTTTGACTCCTTCCTTCTTTTCCTCTTTTTTTAGTGAAAAACTCAAGTGTTTTTCAGGATTGGGGTTCTGATTTTATGCTCTCTTCAGATGCTGATTACCTTGGATATTGAGATACTTATTGCTTATACTGGAAATGAAAACCAGCAAAATTAAACCCTGTTCCATCCTCTTATCTAACACAATAGTTTGCTCCCAATCCCTTGTGAGAAGCTGCAGCATCATTTTTAACTGCTGACAAATCCCTGCTCACTTTTTTTCTCTCTGATCTTGCATTCTTTCTTCTTAATGGCTCTTCTGCAGCTCTACAGTTTGCTCTGTTTGCCCAGATTTATATGGAGTCATGAAACTTTACTGGATGTGCACAAAAGTTCTCAGAAGCTCACCCTGAATGTGCAAACCTACCTCTTCCACACTGTGGGAAATCAGAAGCTAAAATAACTCTTTTTTTTTCTGACAGCCTGGTTCACAAATGTTGATCTGAGTAATTAAAAAACAGGTTTCACACAAGTGCATTTAAAAAGCATACTCAGTTTTAATATCACAATCATATGCACAGCTGTAGAGTTCTGCAAAACTCATTTTCATTGCCCTACTGCTGTATAGCTGGAGAATAACACTTTGAAAATCCCTGATCTTTGTTCCTCTAACTTGCTGACACATTTCTGTTTGGTCTCAAACTTCACATGCTTGGATATGACACAAAGGTATATTTTTTTGTATGTGGAAAATTTGAAATAATTAGTTTGGCTTGCTTTCAGTCAGTTGAACTTCTGAAAAAAATGACATAAAAAGAAGCATGCAGGCACTCTTTAAAGCTGAACTCCAAATGGTTAAAGGTGCCACTCCTCATGCCTGGCTTATAGATAGCCAGATGAAAAATTAAAAATTATTCTGAGTGACTGAGCTCTGGATTTAGTGCATTCCCAAATAACATCAAAACCAAGAGCCATTGCTTCAGTTACTAGATTCTCATGGGAGGTATGTGTATGCATTAAACTCCCTAACTTTATTCCTTGGTGCTCTAACAAAAATATTAGATCACACTTGCACAGATTTCACACCTAAACACACCCAAATTTTATCTCAGCTGCTGCACTGTGACAAGGAGATGATCTTCAATCTCCTGTGCCCACAGAAGTGTGAGGGACATTTTATAGCTCGTATCATTTTATTGGAACAGAATTCAGCACTGCCTTGGACTTATTTTTTGCTGCCCTCTGAGAGTCCCTCGTACTAGGAAATTAATTGGGATATGTTGGAAGAGCATCCTGGGAATTCTTTGATGGTTTTAATCCTACCCTCTGAATGCTACATCACCTCTGTCACAGAAAAGTTCCCTTGACTGCCATAAAAGCAGAGGGGGAGAAAGGGAATTTTAGTGTCTTGAAATGGCTGAGTTTGCATGATGTAGGAGGTAAATGTCTTTGTAAGTATTCATCCAATTCTTTCTTGTGAAACATTCGAAATCTCCCCCCACACTTTTATTAAAACTGTGTAATCTGAGTGTTCTGGGTTCCAGAAGTCCTTGGTTAGACCCAATATTGCCAAAGTACTGAGAGTGTTACCTTTAGATTTGTGAGCTATGTTTTTGTTGCACCTGAAATGAAAGATGAGGTTGACCTGTTAATTTTTGAAGCTTTTTGACCCTGGGACTGGCAGGGCCTGATGCCATCTAGGTCTGTTTTAAGAGCATCTGCCAATCCTCATTTCCTCCACACTGGTGATGAAATTGAGTGTGTCCTACAAACACTGGTGGGTGTTGAAATTCCTCAGCCACTGTGGTCAATTCTAGGCTGTTACAGAGTGAGGTGGGGACAGAGTGATCCCATATATCTGAATATAAATCCAGGAATAAAGCAATAAACCCACCCAGCTAAGCCTTTAGTGTGTTTGCCAGCTCGCCTTGCCCTGCTGCTGAAGTCAGGGTCTGAGAAAGGCAGTTCTGCTTCACTGGAGGTACAAAAAAAAACCCCCTTCCCCCAGAAATTCCCATCTCCAGGCCACACACCTACAGTTCAAAGGGTTTATCACAAGCTGTGGGAGAGTCCTGCTTGCACTACTGGCAAGACATCACTGGAATTAGTTTGGATTCCCACTCATATGGCACGTATGTGAAGAACTATAAAATGATGTCGTATGTTTTTATGGAAGATAACTATCATCTGCAAAAGAAAGTATAAATCCTGCTATTTTATGGTAATTCACCACCTTGATTTTGAAGAAATATTATATTGTCTTGTATTTTGTGGAAGGAGAGGTGCTCAGTGTGTTGTTCTTGAGAGTAATACTTATTTCTAGTATTATTTAGGTCTAAGGTACTTGAACTTCAGGAAGATCTGCATTGAATATGCATCTAGAGAGAAAAAAAATATTAAAAAGTACTGGATTCAACTCCAGCAGGCTGGCACCTGTCACTAAGCAGCATCAGGACGGTGTAAACTCATCCTATGGTGCACCAAAGTCACCTGAGATGAATTTTGTGTTGCTCCACAATGACTTGGGCTAAATCTCGTAGGGGAAAAAGAACCCCCAAAACCTGTCTCAATCTGAAATTTAATTCCTTAGGAAGCTAAAGAAGCTCTTCAGGAAGCTGAAGGACGAAAGAACTGAGCCAAAAGAAATGGACAGCAACCAATCAAAAGACCCTCAGCAATGGGATCTCGACTACATCTTGGAACCTTTCACTGGACTGACTCCGGAATACATGGAAATGAGTAAGTTTTCTGAATTCCCTCTCTGCACTAAGCACAGCTTCACACAGGACCAATTACCAGGGATCATATGACTGTATATCATAAATTCTTATGATGAAGAGGGGGGAAAAACCAAAACCACTTGTAGTTTGCAGAAATTGCATGCAAGAAATCAGGATTATGAGACCACCACTGTGCCAACATAGCAATGAGGATGAATCCAAGGAGCTGTTAATCCTTATGCTATCAGTCCATTGTTCTCAGCTGAGAAACATTTGGCCACAGATTCAGTAGATCCCTGGAGATTGATTATTTAGTCAAACTCCTTGCTCTAAGTAGAGTCAGCTAGAGCAGGTTGCTCAGGGACTTGTCCAGTCGGGTTTTAAATATTTCCAAGGAGGGAGATTCTACACTCTCTCTGTGCAACCTGTTTTAATATTTGACCATACTTACATAAAAAAAACCCCAAACAACCAAAAACCCCAACCAAACATAAAAAATTTTTGTAATGTTCACATTGCATTTCCCAAATTTTGTCCTTTCTCTGGGCATCCTTGAGAAGATGTAGCTCTGCCTTCTTCAACCCACCACAAATCTTCTTTTCTTATGGCACAACAATCCCAATGCACTCAGCTTCTCTCCTTGTACATCAGGTTCTCCAGTCCCTTAATCATCTTAGTGGCTTTCCATTGAGTTCACTGCAGTATGTCCTTGTCCTTCTTCTACTGGGGATCATAGAACTGCTAGTCACAGAATCACAGAGTCCTTTAGGTTGGAAAAGCCCTCCAAAATCATCAAGACCAACCTGTCACCGATCCTCACCTTGTCAACTGGACAAGAGCACTGAGTGCCACATCCAGTCATTTCTTGAACACTTCCAGGGATAGTGACTCCATCACCTGATCACCCTTTCAGTGATGAAATTCTTGCTGTTCAACCTGAACTTCCCTTGGAATAGCTTGAAAGAGGGATAAGGTCCCCTTTGAGCCTCCTTTTCTCCAGGCTGAGCATTCCCAGCTCCCTCAGCTGCTCCTCATAGGATTTAGTATCTCAACTCTGCCCCAGCAATGTTGCCTTTCTCTGGACATGCACCAGCCCCTCAGAATCTTTCCTGAACTGAGGGGCCCAGAACTGGACACAGGATTCCAGGTGTGTCCTCAGCAGTGCCCAGCACAGGGGGACAATCCCTGCCCTGCTCCTGCTGCCACACTATTCCTGATCCCAGCCAGGTGCCCTTGGCCTCTTGCCCACCTGGGCACACCTGGGCTCATGTCCAGCCACTGTCACCAGCACCCACAGGGCATTTTCTGCTGGGTATTGCATTGGCCACACTTCCTCAGGAAATCTGGGGTGTACTTGGGAATTATTTCTCAGTTTACCACTTTTCATACCAGTACAGCTTCTGGTTTCTTAGAGAAGATGTTGTACTTCCTCTGCACGACTCTCCCTGCTGGAGTGACTGATGTCACTGGTGGAGTGCACTGCCAGACATTGTCACCTTTCAAACCTGTGTAATGTAAGAGCAACTCCAGTAAAATTAATAGTATTCTAAATTTGTAAAGCTGGTGCCTGCCCTGTGTATAACATCTATGTGTTCATACACAATCCAACTTCAGGAAAACAAAGCTGAGAGGAAGCAGCACATGGGGAAGCTCTAGAATATTAAAAGGCTTGGCTTTTCACACCAGATGCAAACTAAAATTGCAGTGTGCCCCTCATCCCTGTAGCTGCCTCACGAGCTGACCCTGGAGAAGGGGGTGTCCAGAAAGGGGGAATGGTATGGGTGGGGGAAGAGGAAGGAGAGAAATAATCCAGGCAAACCCAGGCTTTAGGGCATAAAAAAACTCAAGGAGAGCCACAGCTTGTCAATGGGCATCGTGTCTAAAACCAGACATCTGTGAAATATTGCATGTGACAACTCCTGTTTTAACAAGCCCCCATTCTCAAAACATCTGAAAGATAATTCATTTTTATGGCAAAAATATTAAATACCATGTATGGTTTATCTCTCTGTTGGTTTATAGATATAAATTGTAATTTAATTATAAATGCATATAGGAAAATCTGTAGAATTGCAGACTTATGTAAATCGATATGTAAGTTTATACAAGGTATTTTATATGACGGCAGAGTGGAGTATCTCTTTTATGGATATTTTTAAGGATCTGAAACCTGCCTTCTGTAATGCCATAAAAAAAAGCCCTCAGCTCCCATCCTCTCCCTCTGAATTGTTTCAACTCACTTTAGGATCTTGCTGTGTGTTGCAGCTTCTACTACCTCATCCCTTTCTGCACATGATGATGCTTTGTTTGAAAAACTGTCCTTTAGGATTGATTTTTTTTCATGCATTACTTCAGGAAAAGGTGATTTTCTCCCCTGTAAATTTCAGGCAAACATTGAAATGTTTGAAATTAAACAATGGTAGAAAAATACAGGCATTTTCCCCTGTGAACATTTTAATATTTTTTCTCCCATTGCATCTTAGATGATGCCATCACTCTGATTCAAGAGGTTTGTGTGAATAAACCCTTGATTCATGGGGACACTACTTGGATGCAAAGTTCTGCCTTGTTGGAATCAGTAACACTGATATGGTGTTTGTCAACATTGCTTTGATTTGTTTTCAGCAGCCTTGATTCTGCTGAGGCAAACGTGATGCTCAATTGGTCTGAGGTTGAACATAATTTCAAAAATGTCAGATTTGTTTTATCAGTTTATTTAAGGCCACCTACTCAGAAAGGAGGCAGGTAGGTAGTTCTGCAAAGAAGATGTTAAAGTGGGGTTTCCCTCACCTGTATTTTGACTTCAGAGTACCCCTTGGAGCTCCCATGTTCAGCCATTTGTTGTGCTGTCCCTTAGGACACTGTTTTTTGGGTTTTAAAATTATAGAAGCAAGTTCTAGAAATTGCCCAAATGAGCCAAATCATGGCCACTGAACTGAGTAGATTAATGTGTTTTAAAATAGAAATGCAGAAATATCATCATAAACTGTTAAGGTTTTTGGGGGTTCCTGTTGCAGGGAATTGTCACAGCCCCAAGCCTGACAAAATGTTCAGGCAATATTCAGGCACATGGTGGGATTCTTGGGGTGTCCTGGGCAGGGCCAGGAGCTGGATTTGATGATCCTTGTGAGTCCCTTCCAGTTCAGGATATTTTGTGATAATCAGTCGAAGTACAGGGCCTAAGATCCTGATGTTATAAATCACTGGACACTAAGCCTGTAATTTAGATTAGTCCCTTGTGCCTGGACCATAAACAACGCCGAGTGCCTCATCCTGCACTCATCAGGGATAATTAGATAGATGCCCTGGAAATGAACGGGTTCATTACTAACCCAAACATTTGCCTACAACAGGAGCATGAGCTTCCCAAGTGGAGAAGTGCCAGGGCAAGCTCTGCCCTGCCTGTGGGATTCCAGACAAATGTGCAACAGATGAAACCCAAGCTGCACCTTCCCAGCCCCGACTGCTGCCCCGGGTCCACATCCCTGCTCTCAGCTGTCACACTCTCTGTGGGGTGACTCAGACCACCCACACAGGCAGGAAGCACTTTGTGCAGCCCAGCACTGAACCTGTCAGCTGGAATTGTTGGGAAGGGCATCAAGCTGCAAGAGGCAGTGAAACAGCTTATTTCTTTATTTTTCTAATTTGGATTTGGGGGCGGTGGGGAAGGGGAACAGCGCAGCAAGTGCAGAGGAAGAATTTTTTGTTTTTTTCTTTTTTTCCCCCTGAATTGCTTAAAAAGGCAGAATGACTGGAATGTGAGAAGTATGATACGAAGAAGAGGGAAATCTGGCTGCTGTTTGAGAACTTTCTTAGTTTTCACACTGATTTAGTCAGGCAAGCTCCCACTGGCATCAGTGGTTGTCTGTTCAACCAGGAATGAAGCAGCTGAATAAGGGACTGCAGGCTGGGCTTGCCTTTGGGTTTTCCCACACAGATGATGGTGGGTTTCATGCAGGAAACAGGCAGAGGCACGTTATGTGTCCATGTGTGAGCTGGACTAGATGGCCTTAAAAGGTCCCTTCCAAACCCAACTATTCCATGATTTATTTATTTTTAATTTTTTTTTTTTTTTAGGGTAAAAGTAATATATAAATCTGAAAAAAAAAGAAAAAATCAAGAAGGAAAAATCCTAAAGCCAGGCAAACTTTTGTTGACTTCAGTGGCATTTTAAAGATTTCAGCACTATGGGAGAAAGAGCCCAACACTTTACCATAGCAATTAAACCCTTAAGATTTCCTTCAGGGGAAGATTTTGTGGGTCATTTCTTCCATGCTTTTAGCTTTGATTTCAGTCAGCAGACTGTGCTGAACAGGCCTTGGCTGTCAATAGCACAAAGTTTTGATTTGCACCAGTGAAATGCCTGATGACTGTTTGTTTTGATATTATTAACTGATACATAGCTGCATTTTTAGCAGTAGCTCTTCAGCAGAGACACTCTTAAAACTCCTGAATAATCAGAAAATTTTGTTCAAGTGATCCTGAAACATAAACTATCATTTTCAACGTGTCAAATCTGTCATTAGCAATTCCAGTCTCTAAAACTTTACAATTACTTTTGCCCCAGCCCCAAATGCATTCCCAAAGTAGGCAGCACGCACTGCAATTTCCTCATCCACATGGTAGCAAGTTTGCAACATGTGTAACTCTCCTGCAGCGACAGGAATTGGCAAGAAATTGATGTTTAGAGCAGCAATAACTATTGCTAATGAAACAAACTTCATGGAATTGGCTCCAAAAGCAGCTGAATGATGCACAGGGATGTCTGAAATTTATACCACCCATTTTTTCTTGAGAACAAGCTGACATCAGCAATGATTTTCAGATTCTTGTTTCATTTGGTCTTCTCTAGTCTAACCCCTCTAGGATTCCAAGCTTCGTGTGGTAATTAATTAAAACCACTTTTCCTCCAAGAGAAATAGTAATAAAGGGTTTCATCATCCAACTCCTGTTAAAAAACAATGGCAAAACTCCCTTTTGAATTTTAAGAAGAAAATTATCAGGTCCAATGTCTGCAGCTATTGACTACCGTAAGGATTAATCTAAGAAGTTTGGAAGAATTTCCCCTAAAGCAGGAAAAGCCATCAAAAAGGCAATGTGTGAGGGAGCAAAAGAAAAAAAAAATCACTGAAGAGAAACCTGCATTTTTCTATAATCTCTATAATGAGGATGGTTACGAAAATACCAACTCAGACAGTTGTGTGGAGGCTTGTTGCATACATTTGTTACAGAAGAGTTGTAATTCAAACTTTTTCCTAAGTTTTTCATCCAGGCTTGACTGTATAATGAAGTTTCTTCTGTACATGAGAAGTTTCTTCTGAGGACTTGGAAAGTTGCTTAACACAGGAGTGATTCTTTCATTGTTTACTTCCAGTAACACTTGATCCTATGACAGATATTTTTGATACAGATATAAGAAAGAAAGCAGCACAATCATAAAAAAAATTACCTTCTCTTAGGTTAGGTTTTGATATAAGAGATACTAAAGTTATTCACTCTGCTGTGTGTAAATCCTGTAGAATATGAGTGATGGAACGTTTTGTGCTGGGGACTGATTCTGTATCCATTACACAATCAGCATTTTCCAGATCCATAATTTAAAACCCTTGGTTTGTGCTCTTAATCAGAGTTTGGAAGGCCAAGTTAGAGGGACAGAGTGTGTTGTCATTGTTGGGCTTGGGTTTAATTCAGGCCCTGCACAGAGGAAAAGCTTCTGGGAAGAGTGGGCTTCTGAGAAGGGCTGTGGCTTGAGAGACTTCTTTTGATGCTGTTTGTCTTTTATAGTTTCTGTCTCAGGCTCCAAGCCTGGATGAGATGTTGCACATGTGGCATCAGGTGTTGAGAAACCTCATGGGCTGGCTCGGGGCCCTTGGCCTCTTTCCTGCTCAAGACAGACAGTAAAGGCACCAACAGTACATGGTTTGGGTCTTTTCTCTCATCAGAAATAGGCTCTGTGTCACTGTCAGCACACCCAGTGTCCTGCTGTGGCACTATTTCCTATGTCCTTGACTTCCCTCTGTACCCTTTTCCCTGGACATGAGCACTAAAAGAGCTTTGCATGGAGACCTTGCAGAGTAAAGGTGAACATTAAAGGAGGATTTCAGCTTCACCATCGGTTTCTCCAGCCATAAAAAAAGATGTTTTGGTGTCAACTGTCCTTGATGGAACTGTGTTTGTGAGTGCCCTGGAAGTATTTTAAATGTCCCCACTAAAACTGGGCAGGCACCCACAGAACTCCAGAGATTCTTCTCTTTTTAATCCATTCAGGTTTGTTTCTAGAAACACTGATCAGGCTCAACAAGTACCTGTAAATTGCTGAGGTATTCAAAGACTGGTCTTTTTAATGGTTGTTGGCCAGTTTACTACACAGAACCATTTAAATGGTGGTGTTCTTGGAATTGGGTTAGGAATTTTGATTTGAGGATTTTTCTTTTTGCCTGCTTTTTGCATCTTTTACACTTTGACAAAAGCGAGTCCAGAAGGTTGAAGAGATTTCAAGGTGGCCACACAAACACTTCTGGCAGAGAGTTTTCTATGAAGACCATATTTACACAATTATCCAGAAGTCCTTTGCATACCTTGAACATCTTTTCACCAACTTGAAAAAAAATTAAACTGCATTTTCCCAGGCAATGGAGAAAGTGTCTGCGAGCAACATCAAAGCAAATGTGTGTGTGGTTTATTCTTAAAGCATTACAGATAAGTTGGGTTTTTTGTTTTTGGTGGTTTTGTTTGATTTTTTGGTTTTTTTGGGGTTTTTTTTGTTTTTGTTTTTGTTTTTGTTTTTTTACTAGAACCTTTCCAGCTGTATTCCTTCTAAATTCACTTAAACCTTAAAAGGTGCTGTGTATCTTTCTCAGCATTTCACAGGTTTTGAGGGACATTGCTGTAACATCTGGTTTTATTTCCTTGTTAATTCCTTTTCCTGACTCTGAGCATAAAATATTCAGGCAAGTATGATTTCAAGGATAGGATGGTTGCATGCTTTGGAAAAGCTCGGTTTTTAGGATGTATTGGGATACATCTCAGAGCAAAACAATAAGAATGAAAATTAAAAGGCCATATAACTAATATACAGAGGTAATAATTTACTGTGTCACTGATAAGAGAAAAGGAGGAATATCAGAAGCCTTGAAATCTGCCCCCCAAAAAAGATGCATGTGAGAGAAAATCATGGAGAAAGCTGTTTCAACAGTTAGTTATAGGATATGAAACAGTGCTGAAGGAAATTATTTTAAAGTAAAATGTTGTGCAATATATAATTCTATTTTCACACAAAAAAAAATGTAACAGCTTGCTCCCATAGAGGAGAGAGGACTTAAAGAACTTGCCAAAGAAGAAGCCATAATAAAAATAGTCTCATACAAATCAACCCTTTTTCTATACTCCTATTTTTTAATTCTGAAATGTATATCACAGTCAGATTTATTAGTTTAATCTTAGTGGGATTAGTGCCCCTGCATAGGGGCATCATAAATTTTGATCCCTTTCTTCTTCTACTCCTCATTAGTTTTTTCTCTCACTTCTCTGAAGCATTATTTTAAAGAAGGAAATGATCCAGCCTCATGAGCAGCTTTCACTACTGATGCCTCTCATTTTCCATGGAAGACACTTGCCTTTTAGGCAATTTGTTGATTCCTCACCACTTTGGAATAAAAAGTCAATTTCCTTTCAAAGTCTAATTTTACCCAAATGAGATTTATCCAGATGAGGTTGATCCTGAAGTGGAAATTAATTCCCCTCTGTCCAAATCTGGAGAAGGTTGGTTGGAGGAACATAATTTTCTACCAGATTATTCCAAGGATCTCTACAGCACTGAGACTTGTCCGGAAAACAAAGTTGTGTCAGCATTGTGCTTTTGCAGGGTGAAGTTGGTTCCTTACCTGCTTATTAGGGAATTTGTCTGCATGAAAACTGNGATGCCACCAGACACAATTGTTCTGTAACCGTGGAACTCCCTTACTGGCCTCTCAGCCCCTTCATCTCTCAGAGGTGTGCCAGCGTTTTCTTCTGCTGGACAAAAAGTTAAAAATACACCCAGGCAGGAAAGGATGTTTCTTTTTGTTTCACTACAAGTTTTCAGTTGTTCTTGAGTTATTATTTTGTATTCCGTGTTTTATCACATATGTATATATATATATATATATATATATATATGTAATTCTCCTTTGTTAAGGTTTAAAGATGGAGGTTTCTAAGTTTGGAGGATGTCAGTGACAAAAGGAGGGGTGAAAGTGCCATGAAACACCCCAGGCTCATGCATCCGCAAAGATACTTATTCTATTCCTGCTTTTGACAGATTGCCAGCAAGGAATCTGGGAAGAAATAGTGGCACCTTGTAGATTTTCTTCTCTTGCTTGATTGTGTATAATTTTCCTTACAGGACAAAGGGGAGGGAAGAACAGCACAGTCTTAATCAGTAAATTATGTATAAATGCAGAAAAATACATGCTTTTATTAAATTTATTATTTTCTTTGGCTTCTGCTTGTGCTAGTCACTAAAAACATTATTAGAAACATTCATAAAACATAATGACAAACCTTTCTCTATTTCATAACCTTGCTTTGGGATATTTATAGTAATAAATATCACTGTAATAGTGACCAAATTGGGAAGTGAAATTTGTAACACACAAGGCTTGTCAACAATTGTTTGTCAGCTTCTCCCTTGAGAAAGCCATCAAAAATCATTACATGTTTCTTTTGCAGTTATCCAGTTTGGCTTTGTCACACTCTTTGTTGCCTCCTTCCCCTTGGCACCTGTCTTTGCTCTTCTGAACAACATCATAGAAGTTCGTCTTGATGCCAAGAAGTTTGTTACTGAGCTGAGGAGACCAGACACAGTGAGAGAAAAAGATATAGGTAAGTGATGAAAACCACTTTGCAATGAAGGCAATACCAGAAATGCAATTAAAAAAAATGATTGTAAATCCATTATTAAGTCCTGTTTTTCATTTACAGGAATTTGGTATAACATTTTGAGTGGTATTGGAAAGCTTTCAGTTATCATTAATGTAAGTATTTGGTTA